>WNWK01021453.1:0-34077 GCA_009830355.1 Cherax destructor
GGTGCGGGATTACCAAAACTATTATCCAGAGAGCTGAGGAGGGGTTGTTGAGGTGGTTCGGACATGTAAAAGAGGAATGGAACGAGACAGAATAACCGAGTGTATAAATCTGTAGTGGAAGGAAGGCGGGGTAGGGATTCGGCCTAGGAAAGGTTGGAGGGAGGGGTAAAGGAGGTTTTGTGTGCGAGGGCTTGGACTTCCAGCAAGCATGTGTGAGCGTATTTGATAGGAGTGAATGGAGACAAATAGTTTTTAATACTTGACGTGCTGTTGGAGTGTGAGCAAAGTAACATTTATGAAGGGATTCAGGGAAACCGGCAGGCGGACTTGAGTCCTGGAGATGGGAAGTACAGTGTCTGCACTCTGAAGGAGGAGTGTTAATGTTGCAGTTTTATAATTTTGTAGTGTAAAAGCACCCCTCTGGCAAGACAGTGATGGAGTGAATGATGATGAAAGTTTTCTTTTTGGGCCACCCCTACCTTGGTGGGAATCGGCCGATGTGTTAATAAAAATAATAATAACTATCTTATCCCTAACTTTTGTTCCTTAGCAACTTTAATTTCATAGTTCTGTTTAGCTTTTCTTATACCCTTTTTAATGTCCCTCTTAATGTCAGTATACTGATTTATAAGATGACCCTCACCTCTATTTATTCGCCTATAAATTCCTTTCTTCTGCCCTAAAAGATATTTGAGCCTATTATTGATCCATTTTAGGTCATTTCTACTTGATCTAATTTCTTTATATGGGATAAATGTTCTTTGGGCTAATGTAATTCCTATTTTTAAAGCAGGGGACAAGTCACTACCGTCAAATTACCGCCCAATAAGCCTGACCTCAATTGTAGGCAAATTACTAGAGTCAATTATAGCTGATATTATTAGAAGCCATCTAGATAACCATAATTTGATTAATGATACTCAGCATGGATTCACGAGGGGCCGTTCCTGCCTATCTAATTTATTAACCTTCTTCAGTAAAGCTTTTGAGGCTGTTGATCACGATAAAGAATTCGATATTGTTTATTTAGTCTTTAGTAAGGCTTTTGATAGAGTACCGCACCAGAGACTGTTAAAGAAAGTGGCAGCTCATGGCATTGGGGGAAAAGTGCTGTCATGGATCGAGTCATGGGTCACCAATAGGAAGCAGAGAGTGTGCATAAATGGGGTTAAATCCGAATGGGGACTTGTAACAAGTGGTGTTCCACAGGGATCAGTCTTAGGCCCATTGTTATTTATAATACAGTGGACCCTCGCTATTCGAACACTCCAAAACTCACCATTTTATGTAAGTTTATTATTGTAAGTGCATTTATAAGTGTAATTTTGGGGGTCTGAAATGGACTAATCTAATTACATCATTCCTTATAGGAATAAATTTGTTTGGTAACAGCACTTGAACAGCATTCTGGAATAAGGGTGAGTTTTGGAGTGTTCGAATAGCGAGGGTCCACTGTATATATCAATGACCTTGACGAGGGAATTACTAGTGATATGAGCAAATTCGCCGACGACACGAAGATAGGTAGGATAATTGATTCAAACATAGATGTCATCGAACTTCAGGAAGATTTAGAGAAACTTAATTCGTGGTCAGAAAAGTGGCAGATGCAATTCAATGTAGATAAATGCAAGGTTCTGAAGCTCGGGAGTGTCCATAACCCAAGCACTTATAAGTTAAATAACGTAGAACTTAGCCATACAGATTGCGAGAAGGACTTGGGGGTGATGGTAAGCAGCAACCTTAAACCAAGACAGCAATGCCTAAGCGTACGTAATAAGGCAAATAGATTACTGGGATTTATATCAGAAGTGTTAGCAACAGAAGTCAGAGGTTATATTAAGAACATAAGAACATAAGAAAGGAGGAACACTGCAGGGCCTGTTGGCCCATACTAGGCAGGTCCTTCACAATCCGTCCCACTAACAGAATATTTGCTCAGCCCAATTTTCAATGCTACCCAAGAAATAAGCTTTGACAATTCTACCCACTCATGCGCGAGTCCCACTCCAAATCCAACCCCTCTCACTCATGAATTTATCCAACCTAAATTGAAACTACCCAAGGTCCTAGCTTCAATAACCCTACTAGGCAGACTGTTCCACTCATCAACTACCCTATTTCCAAACCAATACTTTCCTATATCCTTTCTAAATCTAAACTTATCTAACTTGAATCCATTTTGCGGGTTCTCTCTTGGAAGATATCCTCAAGACCTTATTTATATCCCCTTTGTTAATACCCATTTTCCACTTGTATACCTCGATCATGTCTCCCCTCATTCTACGTCTTACAAGTGAATGTAATTTAGGGTCTTCAATCTTTCTTCGTAAGGAAGATTTCTAATGCTATGTATTAATTTAGTCATTCTACGCTGAATGTTTTCTACAATTTATGTCCATTCTGTAATATGGAGACCAGAACTGAGCTGCGTAATCTAGGTGAGGCCTTACTAATGATGTATAAAGCTGTAATATAACCTCTGGACTTCTGTTGCTAACACTTCTTGATATAAATCCCAGTAATCTATTTGCCTTATTACGTACGCTTAGGCATTGCTGTCTTGGTTTAAGGTTGCTGCTTACCATCACCCCAAGTCCTTCTCGCAATCTGTATGGCTAAGTTCTACGTTATTTAACTTATAAGTGCTTGGGTTATGGACACTCCGAGCTTCAGAACCTTGCATTTATCTACATTGAACTGCATCTGCCACTTTTCTGACCACAATTAAGTTTGTCTAAATCTTCCTGAAGTTCTAGGACATCTATGTTTGAATCAATTATCCTACCTATCTTCGTGTCGTCGGCAATTTGCTCATATCACTAGTAATTCCCTCATCAAGGTCATTGATATATATTATAAATAACAATGGGCCTAAGACTGATCCTGTGGAACACCACTTGTTACAAGTCCCATTCGGATTTAACCCCATTTATGCCACTCTCTGCTTCCTATTGGTGAGCAGACTCGTCCATGACAGCACTTTTCCCCCAATGCCATGAGCTGCCACTTTCTTTAACAGTCTCTGGTGCGGTACTCTATCAAAGCCTTACTAAAGTCTAAATAAACAATGTCGAATTCTTTATCGTGATCAACAGCCTCAAAAGCTTTACTGAAGAAGGTTAATAAATTAGATAGGCAGGACGGCCCCTCGTGAATCCATGCTGGGTATCATTAATCAAATTATGGTTATCTAGATGGCTTCTAATAATATCAGCTATAATTGACTCTAGTAATTTGCCTACAATTGAGGTCAGGCTTATTGGGCGGAAGTTTGACGGTAGTGACTTGTCTCCTGCTTTAAAAATAGGAATTCATTAGCCATCTTCCATATCAGACACTACACCTGTTTGAAAGATAAATTAAAAATGTTAGATATTGGTTCACAGAGTTCCATTTTGCATTCCTTAAGAACCCTTAAAAACTCATCAGGACCCGCGATTTATTTTGTTTCAGTCGGTCCAGCTGTTTCATAATCATTTCGCTAGTGACTGTGATATTACATAATTTATCTTCTTCTGGGCCTCTGTAAAATTAATTAGGGATATTATTAATGTCTTCCTGTGTGAAAACCGAGAAAATAATTATTAAAAATAGAGCACATATCATTCTCCTTGTCAGTAAGATGCCCAAAGTTATTTTTAAGGGGACCTATCTTATCCCTAACTTTTGTTATATTTATACATCATTAGTAAGGCCTCACCTAGATTACGCAGCTCAGTTTTGGTCTCCATATTACAGAATGGACATAAATTCGTTAGAAAACATTCAGCGTAGAATGACTAAATTAATACATAGCATTAGAAATCTTCCTTACAGAAAGATTGAAGACCCTTAAATTACATTCACTTGTAAGACATAGAATGAGGGGAGACATGATCGAATTATACAAGTGGAAAATGGGTATTAACAAAGGGGATATAAATAAGGTCTTGAGGGTATCTCTCCAAGAGAGAACCTGCAATAATGGATTCAAGTTAGATAAGTTTAGATTTAGAAAGGATATAGGAAAGTATTGGTTTGGAAATAGGTAGTTGAGTGAACAGTCTCCCTAGTAGGGTTTGACTAGGACCTTGGGTGTTTCAAATTTTGGTTGGATATATTCATGAGTGAGAGGGGTTGGATTTGAGTGGGACTCGCACATGAGTAAATAAAATTATCAAAGCTTATTTCTTGGGTAGCATTGAAAATTAGATTGAGCAAGTGTTCTGTTAGTGGGCGGATTTGAAGGACCTGTCTAGTATGGGCCAACAGGCTGCTGCAGTGTTCCTCCTTTCTTATGAACATAGAACATAAGGAGGAACACTGCAGCAGGCCTGTTGGCCCATACTAGGCAGGTCCTTCACATTCCATCCCACTAACAGAATATTTGTTCAACCTAATTTTCAATGCTCCCAAGAAATAAGCTTGGATAATTTTATTTACTCATGTGCAATTCCCTCAAATCAACCCTTCCTCATGAATTTATCCAACCTAAATTTAAAACTACCCAAGGTCCTTGCTTCAATAACCCTACTAGGCAGACTGTTCCACTCATCAACTACCCTATTTCCAAACCAATACTTTCCTATATTCTTTCTAAATCTAAACTTATCTAACTTGAATCCATTTGCGGTTCTCTCTTGGAAGATACCCTCAAGACCTTATTTATATCCCTTATTTATATCCCTTTGTGTTCTTATGTAGTTGATGAGTGGAACAGTCTGCCTGGTAGGGTCATTGAACTAGGACCTGGGTAGTTTTAAATTTTGGTTGGATATATTCATGAGTGAGAGGGTTGGATTTGAGTGGGACTCGCACGTGAGTTAATAGAATCTGCAAAGCTTATTTCTTGGGTAGAATTGAAAATTAGGTTGGCAATTATTCTGTTAGTGGGATGGATTGTGAAGGACCTGCCTAGTATGGGCCAACAGGCCTGCTGCAGTGTTCCTCCTTTCTTATGTTCTTATGTTCTTATGAATTACGTTTGTCTAAATCTTCCTGAAGTTCTATGACATCTATGTTTGAATCAATTATCCTACCTATCTTCGTGTCGTCGGCGAACTTGCTCATATCACTAGTAATTCCCTCGTCAAGGTCATTGATATATATTATAAATAACACGGGTCTAAGACTGATCCCTGTGGAACACCACTTGTTACAGATCCCCCTCGTTTAACCCCATTTATGCACACTCTCTGCTTCCTATTGGTGAGCCATGACTCGATCCATGACAGCACTTTTCCCTCAATGCCATGAGCTGCCACTTTCTTTAACAGTCTTTGGTGCGGTACTCTATCAAAAGCCTTACTAAAATATAAATACAGTGGTCCCTCGGTTTTCGCTGCAAATTCGTTCCAGAATGCTGCTCAAGTGCCATTACCGAATGAATTTACTTCCTTAAGAAATAATGTCACGTAGGTTAGTCTATTTCAGACCCCCAAAAATGCACTTGCAACAGCACTTACGAAAATACACTTACACAAATGTTTGAGTTTGGAGATGCGAAAACCGAGCTACCACTGTAAACAATATCGAATTCTTTATCGTGATCAACAGCCTCAAAAGCTTTACTAAAGAAGGTTAATAAATTAGATAGGCAGGAGGCTTCGTGAATCCATGCTGAGTATCAATAATCAAATTATGGATATCTAAATGGCTTCTAATAATATCAGCTATAATTGACTCTAGTAATTTGCCTACAATTGAGGTCAGGCTTATTGGGCGTAATTTGACGTAGTGACTTATCCCCTGCTTTAAAAATAGGAATTACATTAGCCATCTTCCACATATCAGACACTACACCTGTTTGAAGAGATAAATTAAAAATGTTAGATATTGGTTCACAGAGTTCCATTTTGCATTCCTTAAGAACCCTTGCAAAAAGCTCATCAGGACCCGGCGATTTATTTGTTTCAGACGGTCTACTTGTTTCATAATCATTTCGCTAGTGACTGTGATATTACATAATTTATCTTCTTCAGGGACACTATAAAAATTAATTACTGGGATATTATTAGTGTCTTCCTGTGTGAAAACGAGAGAAAATAATTATTAAAAATAGAGCACATATCATTCTCCTTGTCAGTACTGATCCACCTGCGTGGATGTAGTGCGGATGATAGAAAGAGATGATTGCTGATGTTATGAATGAAAGAAGTTGGATGTCCTTGCCCTAAGCGAAACAAAGCTGAACGGGTGGGCGAGTTTCAGTGGGGAGAAATAAATGGGATTAAGTCAGGAGTATCTGAGAGAGTTAGAGCTAAGGAAGGGGTAGCAATAATGTTGAAGGATCAGTTATGGAAGGAGAAGAGGGAATATAAATGTGTAAATTCAAGGATTATGTGGATTAAAATAAGGGTCGGATGCAAAAAGTGGGTCATAATAAGCGTGTATGCACCTGGAGAAGAGAGGAGGTAGAGGAGAGAGAGAGATTTTGGGAGATGTTAGCGAATGTATAGGAACTTTTGAACCAAGTGAGAGGTAATTGTGGTAGGGGACCTAAATGCTAAAGTAGGAGAAACATGTAGAGAGGTGTGGTAGGTAAGTTTGGGGTGCCAGGTGTAAATGATAATGGGAGCCCTTTGATTGAACTTTGTATAGAAAGGGGTTTAGTTATAGGTAATACATATTTTAAGAAAAAGAGGATAAATAAGTATACAAGATATGATGTATTGCGTAATGACAGTAGTTTGTTGGATTATGTATTGGTAGATAAGAGACTGTTGAGTAGACTTCAGGATGTACATGTTTATAGAGATGCCACATATATATCAGATCACTTTTTATTTGTAGCTACAGTGGGAGTAAAAGGTAGATGGGATACAAGGAAAATAGAAGCAGTAAGTAAGAGAGAGGTGAAGGTTTATAAACTAAAAGAGGAGGCAGTTAGGGTAAGATATAAACAACTATTGGAGGATAGATGGGCTAGTGAGAGTGTAGGCAATGGGGTCGAAGATGTATAGGGTAGATTTAAAAATGTAATGTTAGAGTGTTCAGCAGACGTTTGTGGTTACAGGCGAGTGTGTGCGGGCGGAAGAAGAGCGATTGGTGGAATGATGATGTAAAGAGAGTAGTAAGGGAGAAAAAGTTAGCATATGAGAGGTTTTACAAAGTAGAAGTGATGCAAGGAGGGAAGAGTATATCTAGAGAAAAAGAGGTTAAGAGAGTGGTAAAGCAATGTAAAAGAGACAAATGAGAAGTGGATGAGATGTTATCAACAAATTTTGTTGAAAATAAGAAAAAGTTTTGGAGTGAGATTAATAAGTTGAGAAGCCTAGGGAACAAATGAATTTGACAGTTAAAATAGGCGAGGAGAGTTATTAAATGGAGAGTTAGCGGTATCGGGAAGATGGAGGGAATGTTTTGAGGAGTTGTTAAATGTTGATGAAGACAGGGAAGCTGTGATTTCGTGAATAGGGCAAGGAGGAATAACATCTTGTGGGAAAGTGGAAGAGCCAGTTGTGAGTGTGGGAGAAGTTCATGACGCAGTGGGTAGAATGAAAGGGGTAAAGCAGCTGGGATTGATGGGATAAAGATAGAAATGTTAAAAGCAGGTGGGGATATAGTTTTGGAGTGGTTGGTGTTCTTATTTAATAAATGTATGGAAGAGGGTAAGGTACCTAGGGATTGGCAGAGAGCATGTATTGTTCCTTTGTATAAAGGCAAAGGGGACAAAAGAGAGTTCAAAAATTATAGGTGAATAAGTCTGTTGAGTGTACCTGGTAAAGTGTATGGTAGAGTTATTATTGAAAGAAGTGTGAGTAAGACAGAAAGCAGGATAGCAGATGAACAAGGGGCTTTAGGAAAGGTAGGGGTGTGAGACCAAGTGTTTACAGTGAAACATATAGGTAAACAGTATTTGGATAAGGGTAAAGAGGTTTTTGTGGCATTTATGGATTTGGAAAAGGCGTATGATAGGGTGGATAGGGGGGCAATGTGGCAGATGTTGCAAGTGTATGGAATAGGAGGTAAGTTACTGAAAGCAGTGAAGAGTTTTTATGAGGATAGTGAGGCTCACGTTAGAGTGTGGTGGAGGGAGGGGGACTATTTCCCAGTAAAAGTGAGTCTTAGACAAGGATGTGTGATGTCACCGTGGTTGTTCAATATATTTATAGATGGGGTTGTAAGAGAAGTGAATGCAAGGGTCTTGGCAAGAGGTGTGGGGTTAAAAGATAAAGAATCAAATACAAAGTGGGAGTTGTCACAGTTGCTTTTTGCTGATGATACTGTGCTTGTGGGAGATTCTGAAGAGAAGTTGCAGAGGTTGGTGGATGAATTTGGTAGGGTGTGTAAAAGAAGAAAATTGAAAGTGAATATAGGAAAGAGTAAGGTGATGAGGATAACAAAAAGATTAGGTGACGAAAGATTGGATATCAGATTGGAGGGAGAGAGTATGGAGGAGGTGAATGTATTCAGATATTTGGGAGTGGACATGTCAGCAGATGGGTCTATGAAGGATGAGGTGAATCATAGAATTGATGAGGGGAAAAAGGTGAGTGGAGCACTTCTGAGTCTGTGGAGACAAAAAACTTTGTCCATGGAAGTAAAGAGGGGAATGTATGAGAGTATAGTTATACCAACACTCTTATATGGGTGTGAAGCATGGGTGATGAATGTTGCAAGGGAGAAGGCTGGAGGCAGTGGAGATGTCATTTCTGAGGTCAATGTGGTGTGAATATAATGCAGAGAATTCGGAGTTTGGAAATTAGGAGGAGGTGCGGGATTACCAAAACTATTATCCAGAGAGCTGAGGAGGGGTTGTTGAGGTGGTTCGGACATGTAGAGAGAATGGAACGAGACAGAATAACTTCGAGAGTGTATAAATCTGTAGTGAAAGGAAGGCGGGGTAGGGGTCGGACTAGGAAAGGTTGGAGGGAGGGTAAAGGAGGTTTTGTGCGAGGGCTTGGACTTCCAGCAAGCATGTGTGAGCGTATTTGATAGGAGTGAATGGAGACAAATAGTTTTTAATACTTGACGTGCTGTTGGAGTGTGAGCAAAGTAACATTTATGAAGGGATTCAGGGAAACCGGCAGGCGGGACTTGAGTCCTGGAGATGGGAAGTACAGTGTCTGCACTCTGAAGGAGGAGTGTTAATGTTGCAGTTTTATAACTGTAGTGTAAAGCACCCCTCTGGCAAGACAGTGATGGAGTGAATGATGATGAAAGTTTTTCTTTTTTGGGCCACCCTACCTTGGTGGGAATCGGCCGATGTGTTAATAAAAATAATAATAACTATCTTATCCCTAACTTTTGTTCCTTAGCAACTTTAATTTCATAGTTCTGTTTAGCTTTTCTTATACCCTTTTTAATGTCCCTCTTAATGTCAGTATACTGATTTATAAGATGACCCTCACCTCTATTTATTCGCCTATAAATTCCTTTCTTCTGCCCTAAAAGATATTTGAGCCTATTATTGATCCATTTTAGGTCATTTCTACTTGATCTAATTTCTTTATATGGGATAAATGTTCTTTGGGCAGCCTGTATAGTGTTAACCCTTTACCAGGCCACGCATCAAATTTGAGACACGCAACATTTGCAACCTATTTCTGATAATATACAATTCTAAGACATATTTTTTGGTCATTTGTCAAGTTTTTTATTTTGCGCCTTAAAATACCCTCTATGAGAATCAAATATGAGGCACACCTGGCCTGGTAAAGGGTTAAGAAAGCTGTCATATTGATAGCTCTCTTCGTTACCCCAGTCCACAGTTGATAAGTGTTCTCTAAGCCCATTATAATCTGCTAAGCGAAAGTCTGGGACTGTTACTGAATTATCCCTACTATCATACATCCATTCAATGCTAAAGATAATTGACTTGTGGTCGTTTGTGCAGAGTTCCTCTGTAATTTCTAAATTATTAGCAAGGGATTCCTTGTTTGCCAGAACCAAGTCAAGTGGTTATTTTCCCTTGTAGGTTCTGTCACAAACTGCTTTAAAAAACAATCCTGAACTACTTCTAAAAAGTCGTTAGATTCTAAATTCACTGTCAAGAAATTCCAATCAATCTGACTAAAGTTAAAGTCGCCTAGAATTACTACGTTATCGTGCCTTGTGGCCTTAACAATTTCCTCCCAGAGTAGTCTCCCTTGTTCCCTATCTTAAGTTTGGAGGACGATATATCACGCCTAAAATCAATTTTTCACACCCCTCTGAAAATTCTATCCAATGCTAAGACCACGCCAGTAAACGAATTTGTCACTAAGTGAGGAGCATACTATAATAATAGTGGGTTTGTGTCAACCATCTTTGATATTGTTTGATATTGGTATATTTTTAAATGTTTATACAGCAGTGTACTGTAAATTTTAATAAAAAGAATTAAGGAAATCAGCTCTAATATGCATTAGTCTCTCCTTACTTAACATAAGAACATAAGAAAGGAGGAACACTGCAGCAGGCCTGTTGGCCCATACTAGGCAGGTCCTTCACAATCCGTCCCACTAACAGAACACTTGCTCAACCCAATTTTCAATGCTACCCAAGAAATAAGCTTTGACAATTCCATTCACTCATGTGCAAGTCCCACTCAAATCCAACCCCTCTCACTCATGAATTTATCCAACCTAAATTTGAAACTACCCAAGGTCCTAGCTTCAATAACCCTACTAGGCAGACTGTTCTACTCATCAACTACCCTATTTCCAAACCAATACTTTCCTATATCCTTTCTAAATCTAAACTTATCTAACTTGAATCCATTATTGCAGGTTCTCCTTGGAGAGATATCCTCAAGACCTTATTTATATCCCCTTTGTTAATACCCATTTTCCACTTGTATACCTCGATCATGTCTCCCCTCATTCTACGTCTTACAAGTGAATGTAATTTAAGGGTCTTCAATCTTTCTTCGTAAGGAAGATTTCTAATGCTATGTATTAATTTAGTCATTCACGCTGAATGTTTTCTAACGAATTTATGTCCATTCTGTAATATGGAGACCAAAACTGAGCTGCGTAATCTAGATGAGGCCTTACTAATGATGTATAAAGCTGTAATATAACCTCTGGATTTCTGTTGCTAACACTTCTTGATATAAATCCCAGTAATCTATTTGCCTTATTACGTACGCTTAGGCATTGCTGTCTTGGTTTAAGGTTGCTGCTTACCATCACCCCAAGTCCTTCTCGCAATCTGTATGGCTAAGTTCTACGTTATTTAACTTATAAGTGCTTGGGTTATGGACACTCCCGAGCTTCAGAACCTTGCATTTATCTACATTGAACTGCATCTGCCACTTTTCTGACCACGAATTAAGTTTGTCTAAATCTTCCTGAAGTTCTATGACATCTATGTTTGAATCAATTATCCTACCTATTTTCGTGTCGTCGGCGAATTTGCTCATATCACTAGTAATTCCCTCGTCAAGGTCATTGATATATATTATAAATAACAATGGGCCTAAGACTGATCCCTGTGGAACACCACTTGTTACAAGTGCCCATTCGGATTTAACCCCATTTATGCACACTCTCTGCTTCCTATTGGTGAGCCATGACTCGATCCATGACAGCACTTTTCCCCCAATGCCATGAGCTGCCACTTTCTTTAACAGTCTCTGGTGCGGTACTCTATCAAAAGCCTTACTAACATCTAAATAAACAATATTGAATTCTTTATCGTGATCAACAGCCTCAAAAGCTTTACTGAAGAAGGTTAATAAATTAGATAGGCAGGAATGGCCCCTCCTGAATCCATGCTGAGTATTATTAATCAAATTAGGGTTATCTAGATGGCTTCTAATAATATCAGCTATAATTGACTCTAGTAATTTGCCTACAATTGAGGTCAGGCTTATTGGGCGGTAATTTGACGGTAGTGACTTATCCCCTGCTTTAAAAATAGGATTTACATTAGCCATCTTCCACATATCAGACACTACACCTGTTTGAAGAGATAAATTAAAAATGTTAGATATTGGTTCACAGAGTTCACGGAGTTCCTCTGTAATTTCTAAATTATTAACAAGGGTTTCCTTGCTTGCCAGAACCAAGTCAAGTAGGTTATTTCCCCTTGTAGGTTCTGTTACAAACTGCTTCAAAAAGCAATCCTGAACTACTTCTAAAAAGTCGTTAGATTCTAAATTCCCTTGTCAAGAAATTCCAATCAATCTGACTAAAGTTAAAGTCCCCTAGAATTACTACGTTATTGTGCCTTGTGGCCTTAACAATTTCCTCCCAAAGTAGTCTCCCTTGTTCCCTATCTAAGTTTGGAGGACGGTAAATCACGCCTAAAATCAATTTTTCACACCCTCTGAAAATTCTATCCAGACAGACTCTGATGTGTTATTTCAGACTTTATACCCGTTTTTATGCAACAATTTAAATGATCATGGACATAGAGTGCCACCCCACCCCCCTTCCCGATACTTCTGTCTACTTGGAACAATTTAAAACCCTGAATGTGACATTCGGCAGGCAAGTCCCAATTTTTCATATTAAACTATGTCTCCGTTATTGCAAAAACATCAATATTACCCGTACTTGCAACTAATCTCAACTCGTCCATCTTATTCCTAGCACTACGACTATTGGTGTAATATATATTTAAAGACCCTCCTTTCTCTTTACCCTTCCTGCTCATTTCTGTTTTTCCACTATACCTATTACTGTCCTTTTCATCTAGTGTCACTAGCTTTCCACTATCCACCTTATTCTGCCTATTTGAATTTTGAATTACTAGTTCTCCTAGAACTTATAATATTACTACACTGGGACTTCACTGTTTCCCCAAAACCCATACCACTAACTATTTCTAGTTTAAAGCCCTAACAGCTCCCTCCACTGCAGTTGCCAGTGCCCCCACCCAGACCTGGATAGTGAACCCATCCTGGCATACATTCATTTCTGCCATAGAAGAGGTCCCAGTTGTCAATGAATGTTACTGAATTTTCCTTACAGTATTTGTCCAGCCAGCATTGACACCAATTGCCCTGGACAGCTATTCATTCAACTCTCTTCTTGGCAAATACCACATATGACAGGGTTCCCACCCTTCTTCCTAATTATGTCTATTGCTGACCTAAACCTGCTAGTCAGGTCCTCACTCCTACGTCTGCCAACATTGTTGCCGCCGGCACTGAGACAGATAATAGGATTGCTCCCATTATCTCTCATGATGTCGTCAGATGGCTAACAATATCTCATCCCAGCCCCAGGAAAGCAAACCCTCTGTCTCCTACTCCTATCATTCAAACAGAAAGCCCTATCCATGTACCTAACCTGACTATCCCCAACAACAACAATGTTTTTACCTTCCTTGGTGTCGTTCGTCAGTGACGCTCCAGAAGTCGACTCACATTCATCGGGAGCACGGAGAATGGGTTCGATGTTTCCACAACATTCTCCTGGGTCTTCGTTGTTTCTACCTCTCCACCCGTCCTCTTGATCCTTAACTTTGTCCCATGCGTTTTAGCCACTGTCCAGGTTCCTTTCTTGGCTTGAGGATTCTCAACAGGAGGATTACTACGAATCCTCTTGTTTTCCTCAGTCAGTCGCTGTATCTCAAGCTTAGCTACCCTCAGTTCTTCCTTCAGCTGCTGGTAGAGTAGCTCAAGAGAGGACATCTTGTTCAGATTCACAGAGAGCACACAAGACATGATGGAGATAGGGACCCAAGACACTGTCGGTAAGGGAATTCGTCGCTAAACGAGGAGCATACTATACAGGTCTCCCTCCACATTTGTCCAATCTCTTTTTTAAAGCTACCCAAGGTCCTATCGAAGCTAAAACCTTGTGTAGTTCCAAATTTAGGTTGGATAAATACATGAATGAGAGGGTTGGATTTGAGGTGACTTGCATGTGAGTAAATAGAATTTGATTGTGCTCTCTGTGAATCTGAATAAGATGTCCTCTCTTGAGCTACTCTACCAGCAGCTGAAGGAAGAACTGAGGGTAGCTAAGCTTGAGATACAGCATGACTGAGGAAAACAAGAGGATTCGTAGTAATCCTCCTGTTGGGAATCCTCAAGCCAAGAAAGGAACCTGGACAGTGGCTGGAATGCATGGGACAAAGTTAAAGATAAAGAGGATGGATGGAGAGGTAGAATCAACGAAGAACCAGAAACCTGTTGTTGAAACATCGAACCGATTCTCCGTGTTACCCGATGAATGTGAGTCGACTACAGGAACGACACCAAGGAAGGTAAGAACATTGTTCTTGTTGGGGATAGTCAAATTAGGTATATGGATAGGGCCTTCTGCTTGAAAGATAGAAGTAGGAGACAGAGGGTTTGCTTTCCTGGGGCTGGGATGGAGGATATTGTTAGCCGTCTGGACGACATCATGAAAGGTAATGGGAGCAATCCTATTATCTGTCTCAGTGCTGGAGGCAACGATGTTGGCAGACGTAGGAGTGAGGACCTGACTAGCAGGTATAGGTCAGCAATAGACATAATTAGGAAGAAGGGTGGGAACCCTGTCATAGTGGTATTTTGCCAAGGAGAGGAGTTGGAGATGAATGGCTGTCCAGGGCAATTGGTGTCAACTGCTGGCTGGACAAACACTGTAAGGATAATGCAGTACCATTCATTTCCAACTGGGACCACTTCTATGGCCGAAATGACATGTATGCCAGGGATGGGGTTCACTTATCCAGGGCAGGTGTGGATTTTCTTGCTAGCTCAGTTGAGGGTGTTGTTAGGACTTTAAACTAGGATTAGTTAGAGGTATGGGTTTAGAAATTAAAAATACTGAATGTCGAAATATAGATCTAGGCTTTGATATAAAAATCTTAACAATAACAAGGACAGTAATAGGTATAGTGGAAAAACAGAATGGAGAAGGAACGGTAAAGAGAAAGGAGGGTCTTTAAAAGTGTATTACACAAATAGTCGTAGTGCTAGGAATAAGATGGACGATTTGAGATTAGTTGCAAGTGCAGGTAACATTGATGTATTTGCCATAACTGAGACGTGGTTCAATCGAAAATAGGGACATGCCTGCTAAATGTCATATACAGGGTTTTAAATTGTTCCAAGTAGACAGAAGTTTCGGGAAGGGGGGTGGAGTGGCACTGTATGTCCGAGATCGCTTGAACTTTTGCATAAAAAAGGGAATAAAGTCTGAAATAACACATACAGAGTCTGTCTGGATAGAATTTTCAGAGGGGCATGAAAAATTGATTTTAGGTGTGATATACCGTCCCCCAAACTTAGATAGGGACCAAGGGAGACTACTATGGGAGGAAATTGTTATTCTGGGTGACTTCAACTTTAGTCAAATTGATTGGAATTTTTTGACTGGGAATTTAGAATCTAACGACTTCTTAGAAGTAGTTCAAGATTGTTTTTTGAAGCAGTTTGTGACAGAACCTACAAGGGGAAATAACCTGCTTGACTTAGTTCTGGCAAACAAGGAAACCCTTGTTAATAATTTAGAAATTACAGAGGAACTCGGCACAAGCGACCACAAATCAATTACCTTTGGCATTGAATGGAAGTTTCATAGTAGGAATAACTCAGTAACGGTCCCAGATTTTCGCTAGCAGATTACAATGTACTTAGAGAACACTTATCATCTGTGGACTGGGGTAATGAAGAGAGCTATCAATATGACAGTTTTCTGATCACTATACATGCTGCCCAAAGAACATTTATCCCATATAAAGAAATTAGATTGAATAGAAATGACCCAAAATGGATGAATAATAGGCTCAAATATTTTTTAGGGCAGAAGAAAGGAATTTATAGGCGTATCAAAAGTGGTGAGGGTCATCTTATGAATCAGTATATTGACATTAGGAGGACGTTAAAAGGGGATAAGAAAAGCTAAACGGGACTACGAAATTAAAGTTGCTAGGGATTCGAAAACTAACCCAAAAGTTTTTCCAGGTGTATAGAACAAAAGTTAGAGATAAGATAGGTCCCCTTAAAAATAATTATGGGTATCTTACTGACAAAGAGAATGAAATGTGCCTATTTTTAATAATTATTTTCTCTCGGTTTTCACTCAGGAAGACACTAATGATATCCCAAGAATTAGGTATTTTAGTGGGCCTGAAGAAGATAAATTATGTAGTACACAGTCACTAGCGAAATGGTTATCAAACAGATAGACCGTTTGAAGCAAAATAAATCGCCAGGCCCTGATGAGCTTTTTCAAGGGTTCTTAAGGAATGCAAATGGAACTCTGTGAACCCTTAACTAACATTTTTAACCTATCTCTTCAAACAGGTGTAGTGTCTGATACGTGGAAGATGGCTAATGTAATTCCTATTTTTAAAGAAGGGGACAAGTCGTTACCATCAAATTACCGCCCAATAAGTCTAACATCAATTGTAGGCAAATTATTAGAGTCGATTATAGCTGATAACATAAGAAGCCATCTCGATAGGCATAATTTGATTAATGATACTCAACATGGATTCACCAGAGGCCGTTCCTGCCTAACTAATTTATTAACTTTTTTCAGTAAGGCTTTTGAGGCAGTTGATTATGATTAAGAATTCGATATTGTTTATTTGGATTTTAGTAAGGCTTTTGATAGAGTACCACATCAGAGACTGTTAAAGAAAGTGGCTGCTCAAGGCATTGGGGGAAAAGTGTTTTCATGGATCGAGTCATGGCTCACCAATAGGAAGCAGAGGGTGTGCATTAATGGGGTTAAATCTGAGTGGGGATCTGTAACAAGTGGCATTCCACAGGGATCGGTTTGGGCCCGTTGTTGTTTATAAAATATATAAATGACCTTGACGAGGAATTACTAGTGATATGAGCAAATTCGCTGATGACACGAAGATAGGTAGGATAATCGATTCAGACGTAGATGTCACGGAACTTCAGGAGGATTTAGACAAACTCAATTCCTGGTCAGAAAAATGGCAGATGCAGTTCAATATAGATAAATGCAAAGTTCTAAAGCTCGGGAGTGCCCATAACCCAAGCACTTATAAGTTAAATAACGTAGAACTTAGCCATACAGATTGCGAGAAGGACTTGGGGGTGATGGTAAGCAGCAACCTTAAACCAAGACAGCAATGCCTAAGCGTACGTAATAAGGCAAATAGATTACTGGGATTTATATCAAGAAGTGTTAGCAACAGAAGTCCAGAGGTTATATTACAGCTTTATACATCATTAGTAAGGCCTCACCTAGATTACGCAGCTCAGTTTTGGTCTCCATATTACAGAATGGACACAAATTCGTTAGAAAACATTCAGCGTAGAATGACTAAATTAATACATAGCATTAGAAATCTTCCTTACGAAGAAAGATTGAAGACCCTTAAATTACATTCACTTGTAAGACGTAGAATGAGGGAAGACATGACGAGGATACAAGTGGAAAATGGGTATTAACAAAGGGGATATAAATAAGGTCTTGAGGGTATCTCTCCAAGAGAGAACCCGCAATAATGGATTCAAGTTAGATAAGTTTAGATTTAGAAAGGATATAGGAAAGTATTGGTTTGGAAATAGGGTAGTTGATGAGTGGAACAGTCTGCCTAGTAGGGTTATTAAGCAAGGACCTTGGGTAGTTTTAAATTTAGGTTGGATAAATTCATGAGTGAAAGGGGTTGGATTTGAGTGGGAATTGCACATGAGTAAATAAAATTATCGCTTATTTCTTGGATAGCATTGAAAATTGGTTGAACAAATATTTGTTAGTGGGATGGAATGTGACTTAGTATGGGCCAACAGGCCTGCTGAGTGTTCCTCCTTTCTTATGTTCTTATGTTAAACATAAGAAACATAAGAAAGGAGGAACACTGCAGCAGGCCTGTTGGCCCTACTAGGAGCCTTCACAATCCGTCCCACTAACAGAATATTTGCTCAACCCAATTTTCAATGCACCAAGAAATAAGCTGACAATTCTACCCACTCATGCGCGAGTCCCACTCAAATCCAACCCCTCACTCATGAATTTATCCAACCTAAATTTGAACAAAGGTCCTAGCTTCAATAACCCTACTAGGCAGACTGTTCCACTCATCAACACCCTATTTCCAAACCAATACTTTCTATATCCTTTCTAAATCATACTCACCAACAGAAGCAATACGTACAAAAAATGGAGCGAACTCTTCCACACAACCAATTACAGTCGGAGTCCCTCAAGGAAGTGTCCTGGGCCACTCCTATTCCTCATTTACATAAATGACCTACCGAATGCATCACAACTACTCAAACCCATTTTTATTTGCAGATGACACAACATATGTCTTCTCTCACCCAAATCCAGTTATACTGGCCAACACTGTTAATGCCGAATTACAGAAAATATCAACATGGATGACGACTAACAAGCTTACTTCTCAATACTGACAAGACCTACTTCATACAGTTTGGAAGCAAAGCCACAAATGTTCCACTTAACATAACACTTAATGGTACACCCATCACAAGACTCACAGAGGGAAAATTCCTAGGAATCCACCTTGACAGTAGCCTTAAATTCCAAACACATATACAACAAATTTCCAAGAAAATCTCAAGACAGTAGGCATATTATCAAAGATACGCTATTATGTACCTCAATCAGCTCTCCTTGCACTATATCATTCACTTATCTACCCATATCTCACCTATGGAATCTGTGCATGGGATCAACAACGTTAAATCACCTTAGACCACTCATAACACAACAAAAGGCAGCAGTCAGAATGATAACAAATTCCCACTCTAGACAGCATACTCCACCAATATTCAAAAGTCTCAAACTACTCACCGTAAAGAACATTCATACTTACTCTTGTGCCTACTACATATATAAAACTTTACACTCTAATATAAACCCTCTGCTCAAAACTCTCCTCACCAACTTTAATAGGACCCATGACCACAACACACGACACAGATCACTTTTTGATATACCCCGTGTTCATATCAACCTATGTAAAAATTCTATGCACATAAAGGGCCCCAGAATCTGGAATTCATTACCAGTAAATATTAAGATAATCTTGTCTGAAAATCAATTTAAGACTCAACTCAAAAACCACCTACTCACCCAAACCTAAATGATCATACTATAAACTACTTTGAAAAATGCTCATTGTTACTTTCCTATACGATAATCTCAATTTTTAATAATATGTTACTATTATGTTACCCCTACTCATATTATAAGTTAATGTCAAAAATGCTCAATGTTATTTTCCTTAAGATAATCTCAATTCCATATTATCATTCAAGAATCTTAACACCTGTAACAATCTAAGATCTAAGATCATTATATAATAATTTAAACAGTAAAATTTCATCATATTGTAATTTTGAAAATAATTTTTAGCTAGAATAAACTCAATAAATTTCTCTAATATTAAGTACATAGTTTTTAAGGACTAGAATAAGCTGCCCCTAATGCCATGGCATGTCAGTGGCTCTCCTTGCACTCAATTTACATTGTAACTTCCGATCCCATGTAATCTGCAATGAAATAAAATTTGTTTGTTTGTTTGTTTGTAAATCTAAACTTATCTAAAAATCTAAACTTATCTGCCTAGTATGGGCAAACAGGCCTATTGCAGTGTTCCTACTTTATTATGTTCTTAAGAGTGAGAGGGGTTGCATGTGAGGACTTGCACATGAATAAATAGAATTATCAAAAACTTATTTGCTTGGGTAGCATTGAAAATTGAGTTGGGCAAATATTCTGTTAGTGGGATGGATTGTGAAATACCTGCCTAGTATGGTCCAACAGGCCTGCTGGTGTTTCCCCCTTTCTTATGTACATATGTTCTTAAATGTTTATACAGCAGTCTACTGTATTTTGTAATAAATAAAATTGGGAAAAACAGGTCTGATATATATTATTTAGGTACAAATATTTGGGCAGAGAGCCCGTCGTAAGTCCGAGGCGTCGGTAAACGAGCAAGCCCCTAAGTGAGGAGAGACTGTTTTAGGTATGCATACTGATCAGAGAGCCCATCGTAAGTCCGGTCATCAGTCCAGTACACGCTAAGTGAGGGAGGCTGTAGTTGAAATTTCACTTCATTGAATTTCAATGTTTTTAGCTGCCCATTTGAAGATTTGGTTGATGTCCCTGGAGTCTTGCGGTGTACTGATGGAGGTCACTGTCATGGCAACCCGGTGCATCTGCAAAAGGGAAAAAACGGAGCTATGGCTTACATCTCTGTCTATGTCAGATATGAGGATGAGGATAGAATGGGGGTGAGTACTGTGACTTGTGGAACAGAGCTTTTCAATAGCTGCCTCAGATTTTACTCTATTTACTATTACTCTTTGTGTTCTACAGTGGTTTGACTAATGAAATTAACCGTCCAGGAGCTAGCTCATAAGACAAATTGCTCTAATTCAAAACCTTTATTTCCCATAAGAAAAATGTAAATAAATTAATCTGTTCCACCCAAAAATATTCAAAAATATAATATAAATATAATATAATATAATAAAATATCTGTGGAGATAAAAAAACGTTATCCATGGGGCAAAGAAGGGAATTTGAAGTATAGTGGTACCAACACTTTGTATGGGTGTGAAGAGGGTTGCAAATGCTGCAGCAGGAGGAGGCTGGAGGCAGTGGAATGTCCTGTCAAAAGGGCAATGTGGGGTTTAAATATTATGCAAAAAATTCGGAATGGGAAATTAGGAAAGGTGGGGATTTAAAAAAAAAAGTATTTGTCAGAGGGCTAAAGGGGGGGTTGTTGGGGGGTTTTGGGTCTTTGGGGGAAAAGAATGGACCCAAAGTAGAATGACTTGGGGCGTAAAAATCTGGGGGAAAGGGAAGGGGGGGGGTAGGGGCCGTCCAGAAAAGGTTGGGGGGAAAGGGGGAAAGGGGGGATTGGGGGGGGAGGGGCTTGGTTTCCCCGCAACAGTGGGCGTGTTAGATAGGGTGAATGGGACGAAGGGTTTTTTTGGGGCATGGGTCTGTTGGAGGGGAGCAGGGTAACTTTTTTTGAAGGGATTGGGGAAAACCCGTTAATTGTTTTAGTTGGATTTTAGTCCGGGGAAAAGGGAAGTACAATGCCTGCATTTTAAAAAGGGGGGGGTCTGGGATAGTGACAGCTGGGGGGGGAAAACCAGCTTTTGATTGACCCTTGCAAAGACGGGTTAGGGGAAAGGGGGTGAAAGTGTTGAATGATGATGAAAGTATTTTTTTTTGGGGATTTTCTTTTTTTTTGGGTCACCCCCCCGGTGGGAGACGGCCGACTTGTTAAAAAAAAAAAAAAATTTCTTACCTTTATTGGGGGAGTTGCAGGCATCGGGGAAAATAGGGAGGACGACAGGGGAGGGGGTTAGTTTTTTGGGGCCCCCCCAAAAAAGGGCTTCAGGTAAAAAGTCCTTATCGGGGGATTTCCCCTTTTTTTTCCCCCTTTTTCCATTTTTCCCCCCTTTTTTTCCGGGAGTCACGGGGCCCCTGTTGAAATCTGTCCACAGTCCTCTGTTTCTGGGGCCCTTTTTAAAAATTTTTTCCCTGAAGTGCAACATCTCTGTCACTGTTGTGGTTGCACAGAGGGGTCATTTCAGCTTGATCAGGGTGGTTTTTTTCAACAAAACTTTTCAACGTTCCACTTGGAAAAAATTTCTCTCTCCCCCTCCCCCCCGTAAAACAATAACCTCAGCTCTGGTCTGATGCTGGTTTTTCCCGCTCCCCTTTTTGCTCTTCAGTTGTTAGCTCTACCCTGTGCTCCTCCACCAACTCTTCCCCATCCTCACCACTCACCTCCAACCCAAAAGGGGGGGTTTCCCCCAAAGCCACAATATCTTCCCAAAAGGGAAAGGGGGGAGGGTCATTTAAAAAACCCTTTTTAAACCCCCTTTTCCCCACAATCCGGCCACAGTGGTCTCCAAAAAAAAAGTTCAAAGTCCCAAAAAATCCCCCCCAAACCTTACCTATAAGGCCCAAAAATGCACGATATTGAAGTGATCTTTCCCGAACTCTCTTAGGGTCAGGGGGAATTTTCTGAGGGCCACAAAGCACTTCTGAAACACTGCTTTGGTGTACCCCGCTTGAATTTGTGGCCTGCTGGTCCATGGGGTGGATGGAGGAATTGTTTAAAAGGAAAATTCACTCTGATGAAATTGGGAAATTGTCAGACAACAACTCTTTGAAGTTGTGAGGATGAGCAGGAGCATTGTCCCGAAAGGGGGGGGGGAAATTTTTTTCCGGAGGTATTTTTTCACACTAGGGGCCCAAAAACCCCCCGTCAACCCTTCCTTGAAAAATTCCCCTTTGTAAAGCATTAGTGTTACCCCCCCAACACACAAAATTATTCCTGTTAACATTGTGTTTCTTGAAGACTCGGGGGTTTTCTGCTGATACCCCGTAAATTTACTTTAAAATCCCCACTCCCTTCCACCTCATAAATTGTGTTTTTCATGGGTTTGTCCTGGGAGTCCCTTTTTTTCCCCCTGAGAATGAAGGTCCGGGCATTTTTTTCCCCAAAAAAGGGGCCCGTTTCATCAAAATTTTAAAAACTTGTTGGGGCATGAATTGAAGGCACGCTACGGGGGCTTCTTGCAGTTCTTGATGAACACGGATTTCCCATGAGTCTGGGCCTGGGGCGGGTGCACGGCATGTCATTTTTCCCTTTTTCAAAGTCTTGGGGTTTAGGAAAATTCCGAGTTTTTTGAGAACCAAAATTTTTGGGTCTCGTTCTAAAAATTCATTTGGACTGGCCCTTAGTCTGGGTAGTGGCTGCAAAAACACTGATTCATTGGGACTTTGTATCTCGTCATTTCTTGGCTGTCATCTGTGATGTCCCATCTCGACAAAGCAGGGGTCCCAATACGGGATGTTTTTTTTCCCTTAGATTTGGCATGAAAGAAGTTTTTTTTTTTAAATTTCCTTTATGGCTTTGAGTTCTTCCTGCCATTTTTGTCTCCTGTAAGATTCCTTCAGCTTAAGTTCGATATTTGCAATTTCTTGACCAGTCCTCCTTTGTATTTCAGATATTTGGCTCCTCTCGCAGCTTACTCTTGCCTTCGTCTTTTGGGACTTTTCCCCTTTTAGTTTATATCTTCTCATTCTTTCTTAATTTAAATGTGCCTTAGCAGATCTCAAAAACCCACAGAGTTTTTTTTTTGTAGGAAAAGGTTCGGATCCATGTTGTTTGCATATCTTCCCTTGTTTCATTTAGGACATGGTTTACTTGTTCCCCTTGTATGTTTTGTTTTGAAGATGGATTTTGTGAAGACACCCTCATGACTGATCACATTTTGTTGGTCAGGAGCCCTGTGTCTGTCTGTACCTCTGTTATGTTGTGACCTTTTGTATCAGATCATCGTTTTTAGTGATGAGGTTCAGCGTATTTTCTAGTCTTGTAGGGTCTAATATTTGCTAGTTTAAGGTAATTTGGTGCAGAGATTTAATAGCTCGTGTGTGTGTGAATTTTCATATGGCTGCCTGGGTTGATCTCTCAAAATATTTTTTCTACACTCTTCCATTTTAGGTGTCTCAAGTTGAAATCTCCCAGAAAAATGTTTGGGGCAGAAGTTGGGGGAAATTTTCCCAGAAAGTGGTCAATTTTCAAAACTGCTCTTGGAATTGCTGGGAATTGCATTCGGGCTTTTTGGGCCACAATGACAAAATTTTGGTTTTCAATCTGTACTGCCAAAACTTCAACTACATCATTTGAGGTGTTTAGTAGTTCTGAGCAAATGGCGACTCTGTGATGTACAGGCCAACCCCCCCTTGTTGCCCGTTCAGTCTGTTGCTCTGAATAGGTTATAACCTGGGGTCCATATTTTGTTATCAAAAAGATCCTTTTTAGGGGGTTTTGTGAAGGCTGCAAACATTGTTTGACTCTTTAGCAGTCCCTTGATTAAAAATTTTGTTGTTTGTTGGGATTTTTGACCCTGTATGTTTGCAAAAACAAATGTTGTTATATTGATGGAATTTAGGTTTTATTTGCTGGCTCTGATATTTTTGTTTTGGAGGGGAAACCAAACTGTGCCTCTGCTCCAGAAGTGTTTTCAGTTGGTGTAAGATTTCCATTTCGTTGTCTTTTTCCCCTTTCCCGGCACTAAAAAAACCCCTTTTTGTTAAGCAGTTATGGCTGCCCCTTTTTTCCCATAGTCTGGCTGGTTGTGTCTTCTTTTCCCATTTAGATGATTTGCCTTTTCGTGTATAAATTACTAAATTAAAAAAAAAAAAATTTCGTTTAGTAACCTAAATATAAAAAAATTATAAAAAAAAAAATTTCATTTTCTTTTATTACCCCGCCTCTAGGATGTGGCCAGTTTGTTGAAAAAAAATTTTATTTATTCTAATATAGGTGATAGTTTTAAATTTTTTTTTTTTTGTTTTCAAAATTCTTTTTTTTTCATAACTGAAACACAATACAATTAAAAAATCCCAATGAAGTATACATGTTTTAAAAATATTTTTTAACATATCTTCTAATACTAAAAAAAAAAATACTATTTATCACCTATTTGTTCATTTTGTACTGATATACTGTATATGAGATGTCCTCACTCCCCCGGAAAAAACTGATTTCTTAAAATTAACGTTTCTTTGTGATTTTTTCCCTTTTTTTATTACTCAGGTAGTGACTGACAAATAAAATTATATACTCTCATTTTTTTAGGGTTTTAATACGGGATGATGTCCCCCTTTAATATTAAAAGATATTAATTTGTGTAGTAATTATGTTTGTGTGTTTGTTTTTGGAATGTAGGCATGATGAGTTCCGATGTGTTGTTGATGGCTTTTTTTGTATTAGTCAACAAAGAAGATGTGACCATCATATTGACTGAAAAGGATAGTTCTGATGAGCAGGGTTGCCGTAAGTTTTTTATCTCCTGTAATTTCATGTTGGTGTTATAGGTTAAGACAGAGTAGGCCCGGGGGAACAAGGAGGTTTTAGGAAGAGTGGGGGATGGGTAGTCCATGTTTCAATGAAGCACAAAAGGGAAACCCAATACTTAGAAAAAAAGGTAAAAAACTTTTAATTGCATTAATGGATTTAAAAAAAGGTATGGTAGGGTCTATAGGGATGAAATGTAGAAGATGTTGCAAGTGCAGGGAAAGGTGGTAAGTTGTTTTCCCTTTGGGGTCCGGATCCCCAACGGGAAAAGTGTCCACAGGGTCCAAGAATTTAAAAAAAAAAATTGTTTTTTTTCTTACGAAATGGTAGACAATTTTTTTCTGAAGGTAATAAAGAAAAAAAGTAAAAAAATTTTAGGGAAAAAATTGGGCGAAATTACACGTTCGCAAATTTTTGCTGTGTCAGCAAAACTGTAACAGTTCTAGGAAGGGTGTCCAGTGACTTTTTTATTTTTTTAATTATTTTATTAACACATGGGCCCGTTTCCCCCCAAAGGTAGGGTGGCCCAAAAAAAGAAAACTTTCATCATCATTCCCCTTTTTTTCTGGGTAGTGGCTCGTTGAAAACTGATTCGTATTGGGATTTTAAACCCCTTTAAAACTGTCCAAAGGGTAGATATACTTTTTACCGTAATTCTCCGAACGTAGATCAACGTTTTTTTTCATTCCTTCAAATTTGGGTGCAATTGGCCTGAGTCCCCGGGGGCATGAAAGGGGTCTCCCCTCAGTGTGCGCAGTTTTAAAAAAAAAATCTGGGACCACTTGGTACCTTGTGGGAGCACTGGTTCCCAATTGAGTGCCAGCTGGAGCAAATAATGGGGAAAACACCATGGATTCACTGATGTCATGTGCATTAACACTCCCCTTATAAAGAGGGAAAGAAAAAAATGGGTTTCCCGGATAAATACATGAGTGGCTGTGGGTGGGTGTGAGTTGGACCTGACTAGTTTTTTCTACTAGGTCTGATGCTGGGGCCCCTTTCCCTTTTAGAGGATGTGCCCCGACTAGGTGGGTCATTGGTCTAAGCGGGGGGTGACATGGACCTGCCTTGCACCAGTAGGCCTTCAGCAGTGTTCCTTTTTTTTATGTTCTTATATATTGGGAGGCTGGCTTTGGCGTCTCTGGCTGTTTTGTGTCAAATTCTGTCTATATTTTTCTATTTTCGTCTATATCTCTGTCTATATCTGTCTATTTTATCTGTCCTATACCTCTGTATCTGTCTATATCTGTCTATCTATATATATCTGTAATATCTCCCCTCACATGTAAAATAAGTACAGTTATTATTAAAATGAAAATTACCTAGGATAACCCAAAAATTACAAAGTCCTATACAATGCTTGTATATATAAGACAAAATCCATGACTGGCAAGAAATACATTGTCACATTGTCACTTCTGCATCGCAAATAATACCTGTTGGCTTACGAGCCGCACTCAGATGAAAACAAGCAGAGGGAAAAGACACACACACACACAGGCGGGGCCGGGGAATCCACACAGGCAGACGGAAAGACAGATAAGCAGAGCTAGACAGACAGACAGATAGACAGGGAAACAAGGAGGGGGTTCCCTGCTCCCATTCATCAATGTCATTGGGCTGTCAGTGTTATCTGACACTTGTCATAACACCATTCTTCAAGGATTTTCCCATATACTCCTGGCACCCGGGGCAGACAGAAAGACAGATAAGCAGAGCAGACGGGAAAACAACAGCAGATAGATAGACAGATACAGTGAAAAAAAAGCGGGGTTTCCCCTGCGCACATTCATTCATCAATGTCAGGGGGGCTGTCATTTTATCTGACATTGTCATAACACCTTTTAGTAAAAAGGAGTTTCATTTATACCCCGGGACACATAGGCAGGCAAAAAAAAGACAGATAAAAGGCTAGAAGATAGATAGAAACATAGATAGACGGGATAGATAGACAGATAGACAGATAGATAGACAAACAGATAGATAGAAAGATAGACAGACAGATAGATGACAGATAGATAGATAGACAGATAGATAGATAGACAGATACAGACAGTGAAAAAAAGAAAGGGGTTTTCCTTTGCAAAATTCATTCATCAATGTCACTGTCTTATCAGAAATTACCCAAAAATTTCATAACACCATTCTTCAAGGAGTTTATATATACTCCAGGATGTCAAAACATTGCTGGGACCTATAAATACTTTGTATATTTTATAGACAATAGTAAATGACCAAGGCAGGTGAAATTGTTCACCTGTTGGTGTCTTGTGTTTTTTGAGTACTATTTCAGAAACCTAATATTATGTTAGAACAAAGATTGGCTATGAAATCACAAGAACTATTATAAATTGTAATTACCAGAACAAAAAAATTGTATAAAATAAAAAAAAAACTAAAAAAAAAAGTATATCGGGATTACCCCTTTTGCAAGCGGCAGGACTTGTTGTTGCCGCCCGGTGAGCATCCAGCCCCAAATTGTCGGGTTTTTATCTCGGGAAGTACTGGCCCTAAATTTTTTTTTTGCCTATCCTGTTTATAAAAAACGTTTTTTATTTAAAAAAAAATATTTTTTTTTTTTTTTAAAATATTCGGCAGTGGGGTGAACGTAGATTTTACGTGTGGGGCAGTTTGGGGGTTTAAAATCTCACTCATTTCTTGGCTTTTCTTGTATGTCCCCTCTCGACTGCCGGGAAACCCCAAAACTGGATGTTGTTTTTCCTTAGATTTGGCATAAGAGAAAAGTATTTTTTTTTTTTTCCCAAATTTTCCTTTTGGGGTTTTAGTTCTTCCTGCCATTCTTGTCTCCCCGTAAATTCCTTCAACTTAAGTTCGATATTTGCAATTTCATTGACCAGTGCCTCCCTTTTTTTAGATATATTGGGTCCCCCTCAGCAGCTCTGTGACTCTTTTTCCCTTTATCTTTCTTTCTATTTATATGTTCTCGTTTTTTTTTAATGGAATGTGCCTTGAGCGTTTCCAAAAACCCCAGAGTTTATTTTTTTTAGGCAAAAGGGTTGGGGCCATGTGGTTTAGGATATCATCCTAGCTTGTTTCATTTAGGGCATGGTTTTACTTGTTTTCCCCTTGTATTTTTGTTTTTGAAGTTGGGTTTTGTGAAGACACCCCCATGACTGATCACATTTTTTTGGTCAGGAGCCCTGTGCATACATGTCTGCCTCTGTTATGTTGTGACCTGTGTGTATCAGATCATCGTTTTTAGTGATGAGGGTTTAGCGTATTTTCCCTTTTCCCGTAGGCTCTAATATTTGCTGGTTTAAAATAATTTGGTGCAAAATTTAATAATGGGGTTTTTTTGTGAATTTTCATATGAGCTGCCTGGGGTGATCTCTGCTAAAAAAATTATTTGCTACCTCTTCCATTTTAGGTGTCTCAAGTTAATCTCCCAGAAGCAAGATGTTTGGGGCAGGGGTTGGGAGATTTTCCAAACAGTGGTTAATTTTTAAAAGCTGCTCTTGGAATTGCTGGGGGAAATTGCATCTGGGGGCTTGTATACAAGCACAATGACAAGGTTTTGGCAGCTTGTACTGACAAAACTTCAACTACGCAATCATTTGAGGTGTTTAGTAGTTCTGAGCAAATAAAAGGGACTTGTGATGTCCCGGCCAAAACCCCCCCTTGTTGCCTGTTCCCGTCTGTTGCATTTAAAAGGTTATAACCTGGGATCCATATTTCGATCAAAAAGATCCTTTATGTGGGGCTCTGTGAACTGCAAACGGGCCCCTTTGCTCTGTGAAAAGTCCCTTCATGTAAAGGGAAATTTTTTTGTTTGTTGATGGATTTAGACCCTGTCTGTTTGCAAAAGGGTTTATGGGGAGGCTTCAGGATGTACATGTTTATAGAGGGGCAACAGATATATCAGATCATTATTTAGTTGTAGCTACAGTTAGAGTAAAAGGTAGATGGGACAAAAGTAAATGGCAAAAAGGAAGTAAGAGAGAGGTAAAAGTGTATAAAACTAAGGGAGGAGGAAGTTGGGGTGAGATAAAACAACTATTGGTAGAAAGGTGGGTTTATGCCAGTATGAGTAGTGGAGGGGTTGAAGGGGTTGGGATATTTTTAAAAATCGGGATTAGAATGTGGGGCAAATTTTGGGCAAAGGAGTGGGGGTGCAGGAGGAAAGAGGAGTGAGTGGGGGAATGAAGAAGTAAAGGGTGTGAAAAATAAAAAAAGGTAGCTTATGAGAGGTTTTCAAAAAACAGAAGTGTTAATAGAAGGGGGTATAGGGAGAATAAAAGAAATGAAGAGAGGGTGAGAGAGTGAAAAAGAAGAGCAGATGAAAGAAGGGGAGAGGTCAAGAAATTTTGCGGGAAAACAAAAAAATTTTTTGGAGTGAGAAAAACAAGGTAAGAAAGCCTAGGGAACGAAGGGGTTTGTCAGTTAAAAACAGAGTGGGGGAGTTAGTAGAGGGGGAGCTGGAGGTATTGGGTTGATGGGGGGAATTTTTTGGGGAATTTTTAAATGTCGATAAAAAAAGGGGAGGCGGTAATTTCATTTTACGGGCCCAGGAGGTACAAATGGGTTTTGGGAGAATGAAGGAAAGGGGGGAAGGTACCTGGGGATTGGCAGAGAGCATGTATATTTCCCCCTTTTATAAAAAGGGGAAGGGGGGATAAAAGAGAGTGTAAGAATTATAAGGGAAAAAGTTTACTGAGTATCCTTGGAAAAATGTATGGCAGGGTTATTATTGAAAGAATTAAGGGGGGGCCAGAGAGTAGGATTGCAGATGAGCAAGAAGGCTTTAGAGTAGGTAGGGGGGTTTTAGATCAAGTGTTTACAGGGAAACATATATGTGAACAATATTTAGATTAAGGTAGAGAAGTTTTCATTGCATTTATGGGTTTTGGGAAAAGGGGATATGATAGAGTGGATAGGGGGAGCAAAAGTGGCAAATGTTGCAAGTGTATGGGAAAAGGGTAAGTTACTGAAGGCTATAAAGAGTTTTTATGAGGGAAGGGGGCTCAGGTTAGGGGGTGTAGGGGGAGAGGGAGATTACTTCCCCGGAAAACTAGGTCTTAGCCCGGGATGTGTAATGTCACCATGGTTGTTTAATATATTTATAGATGGGGGGTTTTAAAAAAAGTGAATGCTAGGGGGTTGGGGGAGGGGTGGGGTTAAATTATGGGGGAAATTTAAAAGCAAAAAGGGAGTTGACACAGTTACTTTTTTGGGTGATGATACTGTGCTTATGGGAGATTCTAAAGAAAAGTTGCAAAGGTTAGTGGACGAGTTTGGGAGGGTGTGTAAAGGTAGAAAGTTGAAAATGAACATAGATAAGAGTAAGGTGATAGGGTATCAAATGATTTAAATAAAGAAAAATTTGGATATCACATTGGAGAGAGGGATTATGGAAGAAGTAAATGTTTTCAGATATTTGGAAGTTGACGTGTCAGCGGATGGGTTTATGAAGGATGTGGTTAACTATAGAATTGATGAAGGAAAAAAAAGGTGAGTGGTGCGTTGAGGTATCTGTGGAGACAAAAACGTTATCCATGGAGGCAAAGAAGGGGAATGTACGAAAGTACAGTGGCCCTCGGGTGCATCTCCAAACTCGAACATTTATGTAAAGTGTTTTTCGTAAGTGCTGTTGCAAGTGTATTTTTGGGGGTCTGAAAAAGACTAACCTACGTGACATTATTTCTTAAGGAAGTAAATTCGTTTGGTAATGGCACTTGAGCAGCATTCTGGGAAAGAATTTTCGGAAAACCGAGGGACCACTGTATAGTGGTACCAACACTTAAGATGAGTGTGAAGCATGGGTTGCAAATGCTGCAGCAAAGGAGGCTGGAGTCAGTGAGATGTCCTGTCTAAGGGCAAGTGTGGTGTAGATATTATGCAGAAAATTTGGAATGTGGGAAAATTTGGAGAAGGTGTGGAGTTACTAAAAGTATTTGTCAGGCCTGAAGAGGGGTTGTTGAGGTGGTTTGGTCATTAGAGAGAATGGATCAAAGTAGAATGACTTGGAACGTATAAATCTGTAGGGAAGGAAGGCGGGGTAGGGGGCGTCCTAGAAAAGGTTGGAGATAGGGGTAAAGGAGGTTTTTTTGCGAAGGGGGTTCAACTTCCAGCAAGCATGTTTGAGCGTGTTAGATAGGAGTGAATGGAGACGAATGGTTTTGGGACCTATGAGCTGTTGGAGTGTGAGCAGGGTAACATTTTGTAAGGGATTCAGGGGAAAACCCGTTAATTAATTTAGTCCCGGGAAAAGGGAGTATAATGCCTGCAATTTAAAGGAGGGGGCTGGGATAGTGACAGCTGGGAGGGACTTTCGCAGCTGTCGTATCGAGCACCTCTGCAAAGACAGTGATTATGTATGGTGTGGTGAAAGTGTTGAATGATGATGAAAGTATGTATTTTCTTTTTGGGGATTTTCTTTTTTGGGGCACCCTGCCTTGGTGGAGATGGCCGACTTGTTAAAAAAAAAAAAAAAATGTTTGCAAAGACAAATGTCATTATATTGATGGAATTTAGGGGTTTTTTTTTGCTGGCTCTGATATCTGTTTTTCTGGGTGGAGGCCAAGACTGTGCCTCTGCTCCAGAAGTGTTTTCAGTTGGGGTAAGATTTCTGTCATTTCTTGCCAGTCTTTTCCTTTCCTGGCACTAAAAACCTCTTTCTGTGGAGCGGTTATGGCTGCCCTCTTTTTGTTTCCCATAGTCTGGCTGGTCTGTGTCTTCTTGTCCCATTTAGATGATGTGCCTTTCTACTGTATAAATTACAAATTAAAAAACCTAAATTTAAAAAGTGAACTAAAAAAAAACTTTCTTTTTTCCTTTTAGGTCACCCTGCCTCGTAGGATATGGCCAGTTTGTTGAAAAAGTTTTATTTATTCTGATATAGGTGATATTTTAAAAAAAAAAAAAATTTTTTTTCAAAATTCTTTTATTATCATAACTGAACCACAATACAATTAGACAAATCCCAATGAAGTAGTATCATGTTTAAGAATATTTTTCAACATATATTCTAATACTAAGGAAAATAAAAATACTATTTATCACCTATTTGTTACATATTTGACTGATATGTGTATATGGGATGTCCTCATCCCCGGAAAAACTGATTTCTTAAGTTAACATTCTCTTTGTGATTTTTCCATTTTATTACTCAGGTAGTGACTGACAAATATAATGATATACTCTCTTTTTCTAGGGTTTTAATACTGGATGATGCTTTAATATTACACAGATATTAATTCATAAAGTAATAATGTTTGTGTGTTTGTCTTCAAGAATGTAGGCATGATGAGTTCCGATGTGTTGTTGATGGCTCTTGTATTAGTCAAAAAAGAAGATGTGACCGTCATATTGACTGCAGTGATAGTTCTGATGAGCAGGTTGCCGTAAGTATTTTATCTCTGTAATTTCATGTTGCTGTTATAGGTTAAGTCAGAGAGTAGGACTGCAGAGGAACAAGGAGGTTTTAGGAAGAGTAGGGGATGGGTAGTCCATGTTTACATGAAGCACATAAGTGAACAATACTTAGATAAAGGTAAAAAATTTTAATTGCATTAATGGATTTAAAAGCATATGGTAGGGTCTATAGGGAAGGAATGTAGCATATGTTGCAAGTGCATGGTATAGGTGGTAAGTTGCCTAACCCTGAGGGTCCAGATCCCCAATCTGAAAAGTTTTCCAAGGGGCCAAGAATTTAAAAAAAAAATTGTTATTTTCTTATGAAATGGTAGACAATCTTTTTCTGAAGGTAATAAAGCAAAAAGTACAAAAATTTTTTGGAAAATTGAGAAATTACGCGTTCGCGAATTTTGCTGTGTCAGCAAAACTGTAACAGTTCTAGGAACGTGTCCAGTGACTCTTTATTTTTTAATTACAGTGGACCCCGGATTTTGTCATTATTTCGTTCCAGAATGCTGTTCAAGTGCCGTTACTGAACGAATTTGTTCCCATAAGGAATAATGTAAATAGATTAGTCCTTTTTAGACCCCAAAATACACTTACAAAAGCACTTACAAAAATACACTACATAATTGTTCGAGTTTGGAGCAGTACGTAAACCGGGGGTCCACTTTTTTTTATTAACACATCGGCGTTCCCACCAAGGCAGGGTGGCCTAAAAAAGAAAACTTTCATCATTATTCACTCCATCACTGTCTTGCCAGAGGCATTGCTTACACTGCAGTTATAAAACTGCAACATTAACACGCTCCTTCAGAGTGCATGCACTGTCCTTTCCATCTCCAGGAATCAAGTCCGCCCATTTTTCCCCTGAATCCTTCATAAATGTTACCTTGATTACACTCCAACAGCACATCAAGTCTTAAAATTTTGGGTCTGTTCATAAAGAATTCATTTGATTTCAACCCTTAGTCTGGGTAGTTGCTCGCTGAACACTGATTCGTATTTGGGAATTTGGTATCTCACTCATTTCTGCTGTCATCTGTGTATGTCCCATCTCGACTAAGCAGGGGCCCAATACTGGGTGTTGTTTTTCCCTTAGATTTAGCATAAAAAAAAGAAAGTATTTTTTTTTTTTAATTTCCTTTATGGCTTTTAGTTCTTCCCGCCATTCTTGTCTCCTTTAAGATTCCTTCAGCTTAAGTTCGATATTTGCAATTTCAAAGACCGGTGCCTCCCTTTTTATTTCAGAAAATTGTGTTGTGGGGTTCTTTTCATAGATTTGGTAATATTAAGGCGATGAGCTTGGTTTTGGTAGCGTTTAATGAGGCGTTGGATATATGGGAGCTGAGAGCCTATGCCTGTGTCCGCCTGCTATGCCTACCCGAATGGAACTGGCTGGAGGCCCGCACGGCACTGGGGCATTCAGAAAAGGGAGGCCTATGATTGGCTAATGCCAGATCACATGGGCAGAGGTTGGTGATCACGTGTCAGCCGTGGTGCAGCCGTTAGAAATACGAACCGTACAATATTGGCTTCTCTCAGCAGCTCTGTGACTTCGCCTTTGTCTGTATAGGGAGCGTTTTCTCTTTCTAGTTTATATCTTCTCGTTCTTTTTCTTAATGGAATGTGCCTTGAGCAGATTTCAAGAACCACAGAGTTTATTTTTTCTAGGCAAATGTTTGGATCCATGTTGTTTAGAATATCTTCCTAGATTGTTTCATTTAGGACATGGTTGACTTGTTCCCATTGTATATTTTTGTTATTGAAGTTGGATTTTGTGAAGACACCCTCATGACTGATAACATTTGTTGGTCAGGGGGCCCTGTGCATTCATATCTGTACCTCTGTTAGGTTGTGATCTGAGTGTATCAGATCGCTATTTTAGTGATGAGGTCCAGTGTATTTTCTAGTCTTGTAGGCTCTAATATTTGTTGGTTTAAGGTGAATTTAGTGCAGAGATTTAATAGCTCGTGTGTGTGAATTTTCATCTGAGCTGCCCCCCTG
>WNWK01021454.1:0-34077 GCA_009830355.1 Cherax destructor
AAATTTATTCTTAGAGGGTACCCGTAGTATAATGAATTCCATGGAAATAATGTTATCGTGAGTATGTGCACCCAGTGTGTCTTTTAAAGCCTGTATAAAGGCAAGGGCAGTACAGTGATCCCTCGGTTTTCGTGCATCTCCAAACTCGAACATTTATGTAAGTGTATTTTCGTAAGTGCTGTTGCAAGTGTATTTTTGGGGGTCTGAAATAAACTAACCTACGTGACATTATTTCTTAAGGAAGTAAATTCGTTCGGTAATGGCACTTGAGCAGCATTCTGGAACGAATTTTTGGCGAAAACCGAGGGACCACTGTATCGCCCTTTTGAGTTAAATGTCACACCTTAGGAAATGCTACTGTCAGTCATTGTTTGCAGATGTGAGGATGGTACAGCGCTCAAGGATGTGCAGTCAAGTTGATGTCTGGCCCTGTGGACAACCTGTATATAGAAGACTCTAGTTCCTGTGTCAGCATTGGCTTGTTCTGTCCTCTGTCCAGCTGTACGGGCAGGCCGATTTTCTCTTCCCAGACTCACGAAGTGGGAGTTTTTTTCGGCCCGCACCGGCAATATCCTGTTGTAAATGTCAGGTGACCGGAAGCCAGTTTCCCCTGGGTAACCTTGTTTGCTTGTTTACACCTTCGTGCCCGCCAGTATTGTCGTGTCGTGACGACACACGGTAGGTGGCCGAGCGGATGTAAACAGCCTATCCAGAGGCTCTTTCAAACTGCGCGGCACTATGGTGCTGCCCTCTATAGGCCTATCAAGGTGGGGCTGGTCAGCCATGCTTCTTCCTCACTCTGGTGGCCTACCTCACAGAACCAGGATTACCCTTGCTGGCTCCCGGTCCCCTCACGCTCTGTTCCCGTGTATACCTACACCTTGCCATTAATAAACTGAGTCTAGTCATCGGCCGTATCTCTGCACCTACGCTACCATTCTACTGCCCAGACGTAAGCAGCCAAGAAAATAGAGTTAACATCATACATTGCTATTATTAATAAACACGAAAATTAATAACACTGCAATATTGAGTGTCAAACAAGATCACTGAAGTCACAATAATTTGCAAATAAATTTAGACATTAAAAATGCAACCCTACACTATTAGTACATAAAAATATAATTGAATAATTACAAGAAAAGCTTTCTTTATAATTTTTTATATTACAAGTAAAAGAGCAAGTTAGCTAATAATCTATTGACAAAATTTTTCTATAAAGCTTTATAAAACCTTTGTTGTATTTCAAGCATTTTACCTATACAGTGGACCCTTGTTTTTCATAAGCATCGTAATTTTAAATAAAAAATAGTAACGTTTTTTCATCAAAATATTGACTTGCGAATCATCGTTTGACTCGCAAATAGTCATTGGTCCCGATTGCGTACGCGCGGCCCAAGTGGCCCCAACACCATTCACAGCCAGTGTGCCATTGTTTATAAGCGAGTGAGCAAAATCCCACGTGTTCATACGATACATTTTGTAATATTCCATTCGTTTTAGTGCTTGCAACTAATAAATAACCCACCATAGGTCCAAAGAAAGCTTCTAGTGCCAGCCCTTTGGTAAAGAATGTGAGAAACATGATAGAATTCAAGAAAAAGTTTGTAGAAAAATATGAAAGTGGTTGTGGTATAGGGTGGTAGTGATGGTGGAAAAGGGTGGTAGTGGTAGAGGGTGGTAGTGATGGTGGTAGAAGTTGGTAGTGATGGTGGTAGAAGTTGGTAGTGATGGTGGTAGAAGTTGGTAGTGATGGTGGTAGAAGTTGGTAGTAGTGATGGTGGTAGAAGTTGGTAGTAGTGATGGTGGTAGAAGTTGGTAGTGGTAGAGGGTGGTAATGATGTTGGTAGAGGGTGGTGATGGTGGTAGAGGGTGGTAGTGGTTGTGATGGTGGTAGTGGTTGTGATGGTGGTAAAGGGTGGTAGTTAGGTTAGGTAAGGTTCGTCAGGACACCGGACAAGTGTTTCCTGACGCGGGTCTTAGTCAGATGATGACCTGCCGTTGGAGCTTTTGGTCATCTGACTGAGGCCTTCCGCTGGCTTACCGGTAGAGGGTGGTAGTGATGGTGGTAGTGATGGTGGTAGAGGATGGTAGTGATTGTGGTAAAGGGTAGAGCTGCAAGAGCTCTCAAACAGTTTTTTGTGCAACAGGGGTCCTGTGACACTCAAGCTGGTCCTAGTGGCATTAAAAAACAAAGAAGGGAAGTAACCTGGAAAAGGACTTGGTACCTGAAGTCTTTATGGAATGGGCTTCCCCTTCCAAACAGTAATTTCTCCATTCTCTCCCCTCCTCCCATCTTCCATACACTAAGAAGAATCTTCAATAAAGGTAAGTGTCATGTTGTTATTGTTTTATTTGTCATGTCTCATTGTTTTCTGTGTATGTACATCTATATTTAATTTAAGAAAATTATTTTGTTTTAATACTTTTGGGTGTCTGGAAATTGAATTAATTGGATTTACATTATTTCTTATGGAAAAATGGTTTTGCAAATCATCATTTTCGCCATTAGTCTCACACTCTGGAACGGATTAATTACGAAAAACGAGGGTCACTGCATATGTTTTGTTTACAAGAAATATCTTGTTCTTAAATCTGCTTCAAATTTATGTAACCATTATATTTTATTTTCCTCCATTCATATACACAATAACCATTCTCTTCAAATTAAGGTTATCATTCTACTACACCATGTTTTATATACAGTAGGACCCCTGTATCCACGTGGGCTAAGTTCCAAAGACCTGCTGCGGATACCAAAAATACAGATACCTGGAGTATACCTGAAGAGGGTTTTGGGGGTCAATGCCCCTGCGGCTCGGTCTGAGACCAGGTCGAGTGGTGGATCAGGGTCTGATCAACCAGGTTGTTACTGCTGGCTGCATGCAAACTGATGTACTACAAACCACAGCCCGGCTGGTCAGGTACTAACTTTAGGTGCCTGTCCAGTGCCTTCTTGAAGACAGCCAGGGGTCTATTGGTAAATCCCCCTTATGTATGCTGGGAGGTAGCTGAACAGTCTTGGGCCCCTGACACTTATTGTGCTGTCTCTCAGTGTACTCGTGGCACCCCTGCTTTTCACTGGGAGAATGTTGCATCTCCTGCAGAGTCTTTTGCTTTCATAGAAAGTGATATTCGTGTGCAAGTTTGGTACTAATCCCTCTAGGATTTTCCAAGTGTATATTATCATGGATCTCTCTCGCCTGTGTTCCCGGGAATACAAATCAAGGAACTTCAACCGTTCCCAGTAATTTAGGTGCCTTATCGTACTTATGTGTGCCGTGAAAGTTCTTTGTACACTCTCCAGGTCAGCAATTTCGCCTGCCTTGAAGGGCAGTTAGTGTACAGCAGTATGCCAGCCTAGAGAGAACAAGCAAATCCTATATATTAGTCCTCTACATTTTTTTTTTTTTTCAACAAGTCGGCCGTCTCCCACCGAGGCAGGGTGACCCAAAAAAGAAAATCCCCAAAAAGAAAATATTTTCATCATCATTCAACACTTTCACCACACTCATACATAATCACTGTCTTTGCAGAGGAGCTCAGATACGACAGCTGAGAATTGTCCCTCCCAGCTGTCACTATCCCAGACCCCTCCTTTAAAGTGCAGGCATTGTACTTCCCATTTCCAGGACTCAAGTCCAACTAAATCAATTAACTGGTTTCCCTGAATCCCTTCACAAAATGTTACCCTGCTCACACTCCAACAGATCGTCATGTCCCAAAAACCATTTGTCTCCATTCACTCCTATCTAACACGCTCGCACATGCTTGCTGGAAGTCCAAGCCCCTCGCCCACAATACCTCCTTTACCCCCTCCCTCCAATCTTTTCTAGGACGACCCCTACCCCGCCTTCCTTCCCCTACAGATTTATACGCTCTCCAAGTCATTCTACTTTGATCCATTCTCTCTAAATGACCAAACCACCTCAACAACCCCTCTTCAGCCCTCTGACAAATACTTTTAGTAACTCCACACCTTCTCCTAATTTCCACATTCCAAATTTTCTGCATAATATTTACACCACACATTGCCCTTTGACAGGACATCTCCACTGCCTCCAGCCTCCTCCTCGCTGCAGCATTTGCAACCCATGCTTCACACCCATACAAGTGTTGGTACCACTATACTTTCGTACATTCCCTTCTTTGCCTCCATGGATAACGTTTTTTGTCTCCACAGATACCTCAACGCACCACTCACCTTTTTTCCTTCATCAATTCTATGGTTAACCTCATCCTTCATAAACCCATCTGCTGACACGTCAACTCCCAAATATCTGAAAACTTTTACTTCTTCCATAATCCCTCTCTCCAATGTGATATCCAATTTTTCTTTATTTAAATCGTTTGATACCCTCATAACCTTACTCTTATCTATGTTCACTTTTAACTTTCTACCTTTACACACTCTCCCAAACTCGTCCACTAACCTTTGCAACTTTTCTTTAGAATCTCCCATAAGCACAGTATCATCAGCAAAAAGTAACTGTGTCAACTCCCATTTTGCATTTAATTCACCATAATTTAATCCCACCCCTCTACCCAACACCCTAGCATTTACTTCTTTTACAACCCCATCTATAAATATATTAAACAACCATGGTGACATTACACATCCATGTCTAAGAGACCTACTTTTACCAGGAGGTAATCTCCCTCTCTCCTACACACCCTAACCTGAGCCTCACTATCCTCATAAAAACTCTTTACAGCCTTCAGCAACTTACTACCTATTCCATACACTTGCAACATTTGCTACATTGCTCCAGTATCCACTCTATCATATGCCTTTTCTAAATCCATAAATGCAATAAAAACTTCTCTACCTTTATCTAAATACTGTTCACATATATGCTTCAATGTAAACACTTGATCTACACATCCCCTACCCACTCTAAGCCTCCTTGCTCATCTGCAATCCTACACTCTCTTACCTCTAATTCTTTCAATAATAACCCTGCCATACACTTTACCTGGTATACTCAGTAAACTTATTCCCCTATAATTTTTACACTCTTTTATCCCCCTTCCCTTTATATAAAGGAACTATACATGCTCTCTGCCAATCCCTAGGTACCTACCCCTCTTTCATACATTTATTAAACAAAGATACCAACCACTCCAGCACTATATCCCCCGCTTTTAACATTTCTGTCATGATTCCGTCAATTACAGCTGCTTTACCCCCTTTTAATCTATGTAATGCCTCACGCACCTCCCCCACACTCACATCCTGCTCTTCTTCACTCCTAAACGATGTTGTACCTCCCTGGCCAGTACATGAAATTACCGCCTCTCTTTTTTCATCGACATTTAAAAGTTCCTCAAAATATTCCCGCCATCTAACCAATACCTCCAGCTCCCCATCTACTAACTTCCCTACTCTGTTTTTAACTGACAAATCCATTCGTTCCATAGGCTTTCTTACCTTGTTTATCTCACTCCAAAAAAATTTCTTGTTTTCAGCAAAATTTCTTGACAGAGCCTCTCCCATTCTTTCATCCGCTCTTCTTTTGCACTCTCTCACCACTCTCTTCACCTTTCTTTTACTCTCCATATACTCTGCTCTTCTATTAACACTTCTGTTTTGTAAAAACCTCTCATAAGCTACCTTTTTCTCTTTTATCACACCCTTTACTTCTCATTCCACCACTCACTCCTCTTTCCTCCTGCACCCACCCTCCTATAGCCACAAACTTCTGCCCCACATTCTAATACTGCATTTTTAAAACTATCCCAACTCTCTTCAACCCCCCACTACTCATACTTGCACTAGCCCACCTTTCTGCCAATAGTTGCTTATATCTCACCCTAACTTCCTCCTCCCTTAGTTTATACACTTTTATCTCTCTCTTACTTGCTGTTGCCATTTTCTTTTTGTCCCATCTACTTTTTACTCTAACTGTAGCTACAACCAAATAATGATCTGATATATCCGTTGCCCCTCTATAAACATGTACATCCTGAAGCCTACACATCAACCTTTTATCCACCAATACATAATCCAACAAACTACTTTCCTTACATGCTATATCATACCTTGTATATTTATTTATCCTCTTTTTCATAAAATATGTATTACTTATTACCAAACCTCTTTCTACATAGCTCAATTAATGGTTCCCCATTTACATTTACCCCTGGCACCCCAAATTTACCCACTACTCCCTCCACAACATTTTTACCCACTTTAGCATTAAGATCCCCAACCACAATTACTCTCTCACTTGGTTGAAAACTCCCACACACTCACTCAACATTTCCCAAAATCTCTCTCTCCTCTACACTTCTCTCTTCTCCAGTTGCATAAACACTTACTATAACCCACTTTTCACATCCAACCTTTATTTTACTCCACATAATCCTTGAATTTATACATTTATATTCCCTCTTTACCTGCCATAACTGATTATTCAACATTACTGCCACTCCTTCTTTAGCTCTAACTCTATTTGAAACCCCTGACCTAATCCCATTTATTTCTCCCCACTGAAACTCTCCTACCCCCTTCAGCTTTGTCTCACTTAAAGCCAGGACATCCAGCTTCTTTTCATTCATAACATCTACAATCATCTCTTTCTTATCATTCGCACAACATCCACGCACATTCAAACATCCCACTTTGACGGTTTTCTTCTTTTTCTTTTTAGTAAGCTATACAGGAAAAGGGGTTACTAGCCCACTGTTCCCGGCATTTTAGTTGACTTTTACAACACGCATGGCTTACGGAGGAAAGATTCTTATTCCACTTCCCCATGGATATGAAAGGAAAAGCATTAAGAACAAGAACTATTAAGATAAAATCAAAGAAAACTCAGATGAGTGTGTATACATAAACGTGTACATGTTTGCGTAGCTTGACCTAAGTGTAAGTAGCACGACGTACCTGAAATCTTGCATGTTTATGAGACAGAAAAAAGACACCAGCAATCCTACCATCATGTAAAACAGTTTCAGGTTTCTGTTTCACAGTCACCTGGCAGGATGGTAGTACCTCCCTGGGTGGTTGCTGTCTACCAACCTACTACCTACTACATACCTATTATAAAATTTAATTGATAAATTATGCACAATAAATGGAGAATTATCATTTTTTCACTGATGGGAAGCACCTCACAGCTTCTCTTAGGCTTTGAAGGACTGACAGCTTCTCTACTTTTGCACTCTGGGGCAAATATTATGCAAAATTAAAAAATATTTTTGGGCCACAGTGAACCATGTATAACTGAAACTTGGGATACAGAATCAGTGGATATGGGTGTTCTACTGTACTTCATTCATGAACCTTACATGTAACAGTAATCTTGTGCTGTGCAAGACAATATCGCAAGACTATATCACTGTCTTCAACCTCCTCCTTGGAACAACATTTATTCCTATGACGATCAACAACAGCTTGTCTGTCAATAGACTGAACAGGTAGCTTATGAGAGGTTTTTACAAAACAGAAGTGTTGTAAGAAGAGCAGAGTATATGGAGAGTAAAAGAAAGGTGAAGAGAGTGGTGAGAGAGTGCAAAAAAAGAGCAGATGAAAGAGTGGGAGAGGCACTGTAAAGAAATTTTGCTGAAAATAAGAAAAAGTTTTGGAGCGAGATAAACAAGTTAAGAAAGTCTAGAAAACGAATGGATTTGTCAGTTAAAAACAGAGTAGGGGAGTTAGTAGATGGGGAGTTGGAGGTATTGGGTAGATGGCGGGAATATTTTGAGGAACTTTTAAATGACGATAAAGAAAGGGAGGTGGTAATTTCATGCACTGGTCTGGGAGGTTTAACCTCTTTTAGGAGTGAAGAAGAGCAGGATGTGAGTGTGGGGAGGTGCATGAGGCATTACGTGGAATGAAAGGGGGTAAAGCAGCAGGAACTGATGGGATCATGACAGAAATGTTAAAAGCAAGGGGGGATATTGTGTTGGAGTGGATGGTATTTTGTTTAATAAATGTATGAAAGAGGGAAAGATACATAAGGATTGTCAGAGAGCATGTATAGTTCCTTTATATAAAGGGAACTCCATGGGGAAGTGGAATAGAATTCTTCCTCCGTAAGCCATGCGTGTCGTAAGAGGCGACTAAAATGCCGGGAGCAAGGGGCTAGTAACCCCTTCTCCTGAATATATTACAGTACTAAATGTAAAAGGAGAAACTTTCGTTTTTCCTTTTGGGCCACCCTGCCTCGGTGGGAAACGGCCGACGTGTTGAAAGAAGATATAAAGGGAAGGGTGACAAAAGAGATTGTAAAATTTAAAGGGGAATAAGTTTACTGAGTATACCAGGTAAAGTGTACGGTAGGGTTATTACTGAAAGAATTAGAGGCAAGACAGAGAGTAGGATTGCAGATGAGCAAGGAGGTTTTAGAGTGGGTAGGGAATGTGTAGATCAAGTGTTTTCAATTGAAGCATATATGTGAACAGTATCTAGATAAAGGTAATGAAGTTTTCATTGCATTTATGGATTTAGAAAAAGCATATGCCAGAGTGGATAGGGGAGCAATGTGGCATATGTTGCAAGTGTATGGAATAGGTAGTAAGTTAATAAATGCTGTAAAGAGTCTTTATGAGGATAGTGAGGCTCAGGTTAGGGTGTGTAGGAGAGAGGGAGATTACTTTCCGGTAAAAGTAGGTCTTAGACAGGGATGTGTAATGTCACCATGGTTGTTTAATATGTATTTATAGATGAGGTTGTAAAAGAAGTAAATGCTAGGGTGTTGGGGAGAGGAGTGGGATTAAATTATAGGGAATCTAGTACAAAATGGGAGTTGACACAGTTACTTTTTGCTGATGATACTGTGCTTATGGGAGATTCTTAGGAAAAGTTGCAAAGGTTAGTGGACGAGTTTGGGAGGGTGTGTAGAGGTAGAAAGTTGAAAGTGAACATAGATGAGTAAGGTGATGAGGGTATCAAATGATTTAGATAAAGAAATATTGATATCACATTAGAGAGAGGAGTATGGAAGAAGTGAATATTGTTAGATAGTGGAGAGTTGAATCGTTTGAGATGCTGTTAAAGTGATTCCAAACCATAGAATTAAAAGATAAAAAAAATACTTGAGATTTAAAATAAACTTACATAAAGGGCGATTTGGAGACCATCGAATATGTACCATGTATTTGGGAGTTGACTTGTCAGCGGATGGGTTTATGAAAGATGAGGTTAACCATAGAATTGATGAAGGAAAAAAGGCAAATGGTTCGTTGAGGTATCTGTGAAGACAAAAAACGTTATCTATGGAGGCAAAGAATTGAATGTATGAAAGTATAGTGGTACCAACACTCTTATATAGGTGTGAAGCTTGGGTTGTAAATGCTGCAGCGAGGAGGCGGCTGGAGGCAGTGGAGATGTCCTGTCTAAGGGCAATGTGTGGTATAAATATTATGCAGAGAATTCGGAGTGTGGAAATTAGGAGGAGGTGTGGAGTTACTAAAAGTATTAGTCAGAGGGCTGAAGAGGGGTTGTTGAGGTGGTTTGGTCATTTAGAGAGAATGGATCAAAGTAGAATGACTTGGAGAGTGTATAAATCTGTAGGGGAAGGAGGGGTAGGGGCTGTCCTCGAAAAGGTTGGAGGGAGGGAGTAAAGGAGGTTTAGTGGGCTAGGGGCTTGGACTTCCAGCAAGCGTGTGTGAGCATGTTTGATAGGAGTGAACGGAGACAAATGGTTTTTGGGACCTGACGAGCTGTTGGAGTGTGAGCAGGGTAATATTTAGTGAAGGGATTCAGGGAAACCAATTATAGATTTAGCCGGACTTGAGTCCTGAAAATGGGAAGTACAATGCCTGCACTTTAAAGGAGGGGTCTGGGATATTGACAGTTTGGAGGGACTATTCTAAACTGTCGTATCTGAGCTCCTTGCAAAGACAGTGATTATGTATGAGTGAGGTGAAAGTGTTGAATGATGATGAAAGTATTTTCTTTTTTGGGATTTTCTTTCTTTTTGGGTCACCCTGCCTCGGTGGGAGACGGCCGACTTGTTGAAAAAAAAAAAATGTTATATAGAATGTATTAATATGCTAATCAGTTCTTGTGTTCCTTGTAATTCTAAACTTATTGTTTATAACCACTTAGAGACCATATATATAAGCAATCAATTATTGCCTTATTAGTCTTAAGGTAGTCTTAAGTTTGTCCGAAATGCTCTGCATACAAAGGGGATTTCTGCATGCACACCTAAATGTCACCCATCTCATACAAATTTTGTATCATATTGAAATAATCTGAATGTGAAATGAATGACCCAAAGTGGTTTAGTTCATGAAATACTGTACACTGCAATTTCTAACACTATATTCAGTATTTTCTTTTTGGGGATTTTCTTTCTTTTTGGGTCACCCTGCCTCGGTGGGAGACGGCCGACTTGTTGAGAGAGAAAAAAAAAAAAAAAAAAAATATTCAGTATAATACATACCTGCTAAAATGGTATATTTAAGTGTCTCCTGGACAGCCATGGAGAGTGCAAATTGAAGGAGGTAGTCCATAGCTTGCCCAAGTTCTCGTAGGTATTGGGACTCGTAGCGCAAACAATACTGAAAATAAGAGTCTAATAACTTGGGAAATTTCTTTCAAATGCCAACAAATTGTGTAGCACAAAGATACTTAGTAAAGTGATTCATTATTGGAGAAATTTTCCCTGACCACCTGGGCTGTGGTTCGTACGCTGGACTGCGTGCGGCCAGCAGTAACAGCCTGGTTGATCAGGCCCTGATCCACCATGAGGCCTGGTCACAGACTGGGCCGCGGGGGCGTTGACCCCTGGAACTCTCTCCACGTAAACTCCAGGTTCATAACATGAGCAAAATGCTGTTCTTTTACACCGATTAACTCCATTGTACAACTGAACCCAAAGTAGAGATGATATTCAACTGACAAATGCCCAAAGTTACAAACATGAATACTTATGGATTTTCCCTATTTTTCTGCAATTTGAAGATAAGGTTTGAAGTTCAAGTTGTCTAATTAGCAATACATTTTACAGCTTTTGAATTTGAAACCACACTGTTGAACTTGTACATTTATTTAAATAATAAACTTCTAAGTGAACTTTGTTTTTATTTTTTATTTTCATACTTTTTGTTGCCTATTATACTTCATCTATAAAGCTATCTGGGGCAGCCTAAATCTTAAACAGTGATCTCTGAATCCCAACATTAGTGGATATTCCACATGAGTTTGTTTTTCTTGAGTGTATTTATGATTACACATGGATGTGTACTTTGTCTTTATCATAGTGGCATATTTTGTGATACTTGCCATATTCAACACTTTTCTGTTAAGCTGTGTTTTCTGTGCACTTACTGGTTTTTCTCTGGGATGCAAGATTACACACAGGACCTGTTACAAGAAAGCATTTACATGCATATGCTATATGATTCCTATTTAGTTCACTGAACCATGATCACAGACGATTACATTTTGAAGCATGAGAAACTTTGTATGGGGTTGGATGAACCTTGGTTCAGATCAGCTGTCATTAATCCGGCATCATTGGGACCATGAAATTCCTTAAGAAACTCACATACTGGTCTGCCAGATTTAACTGCACTCAGTAGGTACCTCATTAAACGTGTGCAATACTTACTCTAGCCGAAATTAGTGCCGGATTAATGATGGAACCAGATTAGCAATTGCCGGATCAGTGATGGCTGACCTGTACCTACTCCACTCCATATAAGCTGTTGACCCAAATGATATTTATGAATGGAAATCATAGCTTGATTTTTCTGGTACCTAATTGCCAGGATAAATTGACAAAAAAAAAAAAATAAAGTGAGAAAGGCAGAAAAACAAACAACCTATTCAAAAATTTTATTATTGATTTTTTTTTTTTTCAACAAGTCGGCCATCTCCCACTAAGGCAGGGTGGCCCAAAAAGAAAGAAAATCCCCAAAAGAAAATACTTTCATCATCATTCAACACTTACACCACACTCATACATAATCACTGTCTTTGCAGAGGCGCTCAGATATGACAGCTGAGAATAGTCCCTCCCAGCTGTCACTATCCCAGACCCCTCCTTTAAAGTGCAGGCATTAAGCTTCCCATTTCCAGGACTCAATTCCAACTAAATCAATTAACTGGTTTCCCTGAATACCTTCACAAAATGTTACCCTGCTCACACTCCAACAGCTCGTCAGGTCCCAAAAACCATTCGTCTCCATTCACTCCTATCTAACACGCTCACACATGCTTGCTGGAAGTCCAAGCCCTCGCCCACAAAACCTCCTTTACCCCTCCCTCCAACCTTTTCTAGGACGACCCCTACCCCGCCTTCCTTCCCTACAGATTTATACACTCTCCAAGTCATTCTACTTTGATCCTTTCTCTCTAAATGACCAAACCACTCAACAACCCTCTTCAGCCCTCTGACAAATACTTTTAGTAACTCCACACCTTCTCCTAATTTCCACTTTCCCGAATTTTCTGCATATTTACACCACACATTGCCCTTAAGACAGGACATCTCCACTGCCTCCAGCCTCCTCCTCGCTGCAGCATTTGCAACATATGCTTCACATCAATATAAGAGTGTTGGTACCACTATACTTTCGTACATTCCCTTCTTTGCCTCCATGGATAACGTTTTTTGTCTCCAGATACCTCAACGCACCACTCACCTTTTTTCCTTCATCAATTCTATGGTTAACCTCATCCTTCATAAACCCATCCGCTGACACGTCAACTCCCAAATATCTGAAAACATTTACTTCTTCCATTATCCCTCTCTCCAATGTGATATCCAATTTTTCTTTATTTAAATCGTTTGATACCCTCATCACCTTACTCTTATCTATGTTCACTTTCAACTTTCTACCTTTACACACCCTCCCAAACTCGTCCACTAACCATTGCAACTTTTCCTAAGAATCTCCCATAAACACAGTATCATAAGCAAAAAGTAACTGTGTCAACTCCCATTTTGTACTAGATTCCCCATAATTTAATCCCACTCCTCTCCCCAACACCCTAGCATTTACTTCTTTTACAACCCCATCTATAAATATATTAAACAACCATGGTGACATTACACATCCCTGTCTAAGACCTACTTTTACCGGGAAGTAATCTCCCTCTCTCCTACAAACCCTAACCTGAGCCTCACTATCCTCATAAAAACTCTTTACAGCCTTCAGTAACTTACTACCTATTCCATACACTTGCAACATTTGCCACATTGCTTCCCTATCCACTATCATATGCCTTTTCTAAATCCATAAATGCAATGAAAACTTCCCTACCTTTATCTAAATACTGTTCACATATATGCTTCAATGTAAACACTTGATCTACACATTCCCTACCCATTCTAAAGCCTCCTTGCTCATCTGCAATCCTACTCTCTGTCTTACCTCTAATTCTTTGAATAATAACCCTGCCATACACTTTACCTGGTATACTCAGTAAACTTATTCCCCTATAATCTTTACAATCTCTTTTATCCCCCTTCCCTTTATATAAAGGAACTATACATGCTCTCTGCCAATCCCTAGGTACCTTCCCCTCTTTCATACATTTCTTTCTTTCTTTCAACATGTCGGCCGTTTCCCACCGAAGCGGGGTGGTCCAAAAGAAAAAAGCGAAAGTTTCTACTTTTACATTTAGTAATATATACAGGAGAAGGGGTTACTAGCCCCTTGCTCCCGGCATTTTAGTCGCCTCTTACGACACGCATGGCTTACAGAGGAAGAATTCTGTTCCACTCCAGCACTATATCCCCCCCCCATGCTTTTAACATTTCTGTCATGATCCTGTCAGTTCCAGCTGCTTTACCCCCTTTCATTTTACGTAATGCCTCACGCACCTCCCCACCCTCACATCCTGCTCTTCTTCACTCCTAAACGATGTTGTACCTCCCTGGCCAGTACATGAAATTACCACCTCCCTTTTTTCATCGACATTTAAAAGTTCCTCAAAATATTCCCGCCATCTACCCAATACCTCCAGCTCCCCATCTACTAACTCCCCTATTCTGTTTTATAACTGACAAAGCCATTCAATCCCTAGGCTTTCTTACCTTGTTTATCTCACTCCAAAATTTCTTGACAGAGCCTCTCCCATTCTTTCATCTGCTCTTCTTTTGCGCACTCTCACCACTCTCTTCACCTTTCTTTTACTCTCCATATACTCTTGCTCTTCTATTAACACTTCTGTTTTGTAAAAACCTCTCATAAGCTACCTTTTTCTCTTTTATCACACCCTTTACTTCTTCATTCCACCACTCACTCCTCTTTCCTCCTGCACCCACCCTCCTCCCTTAGTTTATACACTTTTACCTCTCTCTTACTTGCTGTTGCCATTTTTTTTTGGTCCCAACTACCTTTTACTCTAACTGTAGCTACAACTAAATAATGATCCTATATATCTGTTGCCCCTCTATAAACATGTACATCCTGAAGCCTACCCATCAACCTTTTATCCACCAATACATAATCCAACAAACTACTTTCCTTACGTGCTATATCATACTTGTATATTTATTTATCCTTTTTTCATAAAATATGTATTACTTATTACCAAACCTCTTTCTACAAATACCTCAATTAATGGTTCCCCATTTACATTTACCCCTGGCACCCCAAATTTACCTACTACTCCCTCCACAACATTTTTACCCACTTTAGCATTAAGATCCCCAACCACAATTACTCTCTCACTTGGTTCAAAACTCCCCACACACTCACTCAACATTTCCCAAAATCTCTCTCTCCTCTACACTTCTCTCTTCTCCAGGTGCATAAACACTTACTATAACCCACTTTTCACATCCAACCTTTATTTTACTCCACATAACTGATTATTCAACATTATTGCCACTCCTTTAGCTCTAACTCTATTTGAAACCCCTTACCTAATCCCATTTATTTCTCCCCACTGAAACTCTCCTACCCCCTTCAGCTTTGTCTCACTTAAAGCCAGGACATCCAACTTCTTTTCATTCATAACATCTACAATCATCTCTTTCTTATCATTCGCACAACATCCACGCACATTCAGACATCCCACTTTGACGGTTTTCTTCTTTTTTCTTTTTAGTAAGCTATACAGGAAAAGGGGTTACTAGCCCATTGTTCCGGCATTTTAGTTGATTTTTACAACACACATATTTACGGAGGAAAGATTCTTATTCCACTTCCCCATGGATATGAAAGAAAAAGCAATAAGAACAAGAACTATTAAGATAAAATCAAAGAAAACTCAGATGAGTGTGTATACATAAACATGTACAGTGGACCCCCGAGTAACGTAAAAACTTCATTCCAGAAGCCTGCTCAAGTGCCATTACCAAACGAATTTACTCCCTTAAAAAATAATGTTAAGTAGGTTAGTCCATTTCAGACCCCAAAAAATACACTTACAAAAGCACTTACAGTATTATACTTACATAACTGTACGATTTCCGGGGTGTTCGTAACTCGGGGGTCCACTGTACATGTATGTGTAGCGTGACCTAAGTGTAAGTAGAAGTAGCAAGACGTACCTGAAATCTTGCATGTTTATGAGACAGAAAAAAGATATTAGTCCATATTTACTAGTATTAAAATAGGTTGGAGTATGAGCAGGGTAATATTTTGTGAAGGGATTCAGGGAAACCGGTTAGCCAGAGTCCTGGAGGTGGGAAGTACAATGATGCACTTTAAAGGAGGGGGTTGGGATATTTGCCATTTAGAGTGACATCTATGCTGTCGTATCTGTGAACCTCTGCAAAGACAGTGATAGTGTGAATGAGGGTGAAAGTGTTTCTCTTTCTTGGGTCACCCTGCTTTGGTGGAAGACAGCCAGAGTGTTAAAAAAAATTAGGTTTCTCAACATTTGGCTTTTATTCCTACAAAGTACATGGTACCCCCACACAAAACACAGCAAAATTGTTTCAATACGTTGCATTATTGCACAGTCAAATGAAGCAAAGGAATTAACATATCAAATATTAATGCAAAGGCTAATCATTAAGAAACTAAGCACATTTTTCATGGTTCACGTCCTTACCTGCTCTCTGGAATGAAACAAAATTTTCCATGGTTGATTAAATTCTTGAATACCTTCCTTTGTTAGCCATCCAGATATAGCAATAGTAATGTGCAAGTGATTTCCGTAAGTAAGATAGTCGAAGGCAAACTCTTCTATGTCTCCAACACGCTTCTTCATCTTAAATCCTGTATTAAAAAATATATTTTATTTATTTGCTATAACATCAAATATTTGTTAGATTTAAATAAAAGTGCATTGATGTACATATACAGAATGTACGTAATTCAATACATGCCATGGCAGTGACCTCCATCGAAGACACCGCAAGACTCCAAGTGGACATAAACCAAATCTTCAAATGGGTCACTCAAAACAATATGAAGTTCAACGAGAAGAAAGTTCAACTACTCAGATATGGAAAACTTGAGGAAATTAAAAATGTATCAGGGTATACAACAAATTCTAACCATACAATAGAGCAAAAAAGTAAAAAAAGGACCTGGGAGTGATAATGTCAGAGGATCTCGCCTTCAAAGACCACAACAATGTATCTAACGCATCTGCTAGGAAAATGATAAGATGGATAATGAGAACCTTCAAAACTAGGGACGCCAAGCCCATGATGATACGTACTCTTCAAATCGCTTGTTCTCTCTAGGCTGGGATACTGCTGTACACTAACGGCCCCCTTCAAAGCTGGCGACATTGCTGACCTGGAGAGTGTACAATGAACTTTCACGGCACACACAAGTACGATAAGGCACCTAAATTACTGGGAACAGTTGAAGGTCCTTGATCTGTATTCCCTGTAACGCAGGCATGAGAGATACATGATAATATACACTTGGAAGGTCCTGGAGGGATTGGTACCAAACCTGCACACGAAAATAACTCCCTATGAAAGCAAAAGACTAGGCAGGAGATGCAACATTTCCCCAATGAAAAGACATTGAGAGAACACAATATGTGTCCGGGGCCCAAGACTGTTCAACAGCCTCCCAGCATACATAAGGGGGATTACCAATAGACCCCTGGCTGTTTTCAAGAAGGCACTGGACAGGCACCTAAAGTCATACCTGACCAACCGGGCTGTGGTTTGTACGTCAATTTGCGTGCGGCCAGCAGTAACAGCCTGGTTGATCAGACCCTGATCCACCATGAGACCTGGTATCAGACCGAGCTGAGGGGGCGCTGACCCCCAAAACCCTCTCCATGTAAATTCCAGGTAGTAATATTAGCAGTAATTACAGAAATGAGATGGTAATCTGCAGGAGAATCCTGTATATTGGGTCCTATGAATAAATAGAAGGATGAACAAGGGGCTCAAACCATGGTTCATAAATTGAGAGTCTGATGCTCTACTGGTAGAGCATCAGACTGTCAATTTATGGAATACAGTTCGAGTCCCTCATCCACCCTTCTGTTTATTCATCGACAGTTGTTCATTATAGCTTAGAGTTCATTAGGTTCTATAGTTAGGCAGATAACCAGTGGTTTAATGCATAATTTATAACTAATCATAAATCATTCAAATTACATGAATACAGTAAACCATCTCATAATACACAGGTTACATTCGTAAAAATTGGTGCTTTATGTAATATACTGTAGCACAATGTGAAGTTGTGTTGCAAGAGGATTTACTGTACCTTTTAAATGGTTTTAATGCTAACTATATTATAGGTGAATCTATTAGTTTTCCTGAAATGCATTACATAATGTATGTTTTTGGCCCCAATGTTTTATTACATGTAAACTACACTTGTACCATATAAAGGAATAAAATTGTATTGTATTATCAGAAAATGTCATATGCTTGATGGCCAAGTTTGTACAGTTGTCATCCGAGGTCTCCAGATCTGTTGCCAATACTTTTATTTCAGAATATGGTACAGGCAGGCCCCACTTTACAGTGTTTTGCTAATGTACAGCGGTTTTCAATTATACCTATTCTTCATTTATTTGATTTCCTCTTCCTGGGTACCTCGACTTGATGTTATATCTTAGTTATTTAAACCGTTTTATAATTAAGAAATTTGATCGCTTACGTGTTTGTTGTCTACGCACGTACGGACGTGTCCTTCCCACTGGCCTCCAGGGAGCGTCAGGTGCTTTGTTTACAAGTGAGCGACCCACCCCACCCCTTCCATCAGTATATTGTCATTATTCCCTGTTTTTGTTTTGCAACCCAAATAAACCAAAAACTCTGTGAAACCTGGTAAGAATGGCGGAAATGAAGGTTTATGCGGAGTGAGCGCATGCGGGGAGTGTGAGGCAAGCAAAGGTGACATGCAGGGGTGTAAGAGAGGGAGTTTTAGGCATGCAGGGTGAAAGGATGCAGGGATTCAAGGTGCAGGGGTGGCAAAGGATGCAGGGAGTGTGAAAGGATGCAGGGTGTCAAGGATCGGGGTGTAAGGTCAGGGAGTGTAGTAGGCTGCGGAGTGTAGTGGCATGGGGGTGGTTGCAGGGAGTGTGATTCTTGCAGGGAGTGTAGCATTCATGCAGGGGTGCATTCATGCAGGGAGTGTAGCATTCATGCAGGGAGTTAGCATTCATGCAGGGAGTGTAGCATTATGCAGGGAGTGTAGCATTCATGCAGGGTGTAGCATTCATGCAGGGAGTGTAGCATTCATGCAGGGAGGTACATTCATGCAGGGAGTGTACATTCAAAGAAAAGGCCAGTAACCCCAGAAAAGGACTTTACCTGCAGTGTTAATGGAAGGGGATTTCCTTCAAACACTGGCACTACTCCACCTTCTCCCCTCCTCCCGTCCTCCACACATCAACAACTCTTCAATAAATGTAAGTGACATGTTATTGTACAATATTTACATGTTATTTAGGTATTCTTTATTAAATTCTGATTATTTAATGTCAAAAAGTTCTAAAAATATTTTATTTAACTACTTTTGGAAGTCTTGGACGGATTAAATTTATTTCCATTATTTCTTATGGGGAAAATTGATTCGTCTAACGATTTTTATACCTTAAGAATATGCCCTCTCGACGGATTAATGTAAGTCGAGGTACCACTTATTCATTCTCTCATTCAGCTAAAAACGAAAATATTTAAGGTAATAATGTTTTATTATATCATTTTAGCCTAGCTCTATTGCTCATAATATATACATATGATGGTGTGAACATGTTATCAGGCTTTTATATGCATCTAGGTAAAAAAAAAATGCTATGATTCACTTTACAGTGATTTTCACTTTACAGCAGTAGCCCAGAACCTAACCTGCTATATAAGCAGGGCCCCTCTATAGTTTCAAGTTTTAATGAGCGAGGTTAGCTTCACAACTAACCTGTAAGGCCAGCACCTGCTGCTCCAAACATTGATCCTACCACTGCCACTCCTGCAGTTGATGACAAGGCTGCAGCACCACCTGAGATGCAGATGTGTGCAAATAATAAATTTATTTTAACATTATGCAGATCATAAATAATTAAAAAACTGAAAATAAATAAACAAGATGAGAAAGCCTGGTAAGCAAATGAAACTTTCCATTTTGAGTAAAAGTTATGCAATACTGGGTGGAAAAGTGAAGGCATAATATATGGAGTCACAAAATAATGCTATTAGTAAGTAAAGACCGGTCATTATTTCAATAATCTTCTGCACAGTAAGAGAAAGCAAACTGTTGTATCATAAAAGACATAATAGACATTTCCATTGGGTGCCCACAATGGTGAGCCAATTTGGGCACCCAATGGAAATAAGGGGGCACAATATGGAAATAAATTAAAATACAGTGGACCTCCAGAAATCGACATTCTTAATTCCAGAATATTTCAAGTGTTGTTAAAACAAATTTATTCCATAAGAATAATGTAATTTAGAATTTAGATTAGTCCGTTTCAGACCCCCAAAAATACACCTATAAAAGCACTTACAATAATAAACTTGCATAAAAGGGCGAGTTGGGATTGTTCGATTTCCGAGGGTCCATTGTACAGTACTTTTCTTTATTGGGTTATTATAGTTCAAATCTTAATTTATTACAACTGCATGCCTGTAGTAATCATATGCTTAATGCAAACATTGTAGTCTTTTAAAACAGCAGTCTATAAAAACATTTGTACATATATTTAACCAGAAGAAAGCTTTATGTCTCACAAAATCGTAATGATAGGATTCACTCGCCACGAGTTCAATCCCCACCCATGGTATGGTTTGAGAGCTTAATGTATAATAAGTATTTAACCTAAATAAGTTTATGTATAAGAATGACCTCCTTTCAACCACAGTTTATAACTACACTATTTCATTTTAAATTTAAAAAATCCTACCTGCCCCAATAATTGTTCCAAGACCAGCACCAATAAACGGGGCTGCCAGTCCACCTGTGAGACCCAGAACAGCACCACCACCCAGAGTAGCTAAACCAATAGCAGTGTAACGCTTTATCTTCTTGTAGCGCTCACGCTTGGCCATTTCTTTTTCTTCCTCCCTAGAAAAATAAATTAAAATGAATACTGTGGTACAGGTGCAGCATATTAAAACTGAAATATTTTCAGCAACACAAATGCGTGAAATTGCAATGTTGCTCATGATCCTGTTGAACTTTCAGTCTGGTAAATTGCCCATCTTGTTTCACTTTCCTTAAATCTCCTTTCCACCCATTTATTCTCACTCTTCACCTTCATCCTGCCCTGGAATCGAGTGCTAAGGACTCACTCAGTGATGGGGTTCTGCTCCATGGTAAGGTACTCCAACACTGACTCTTCATACATCTCTAGTAGGTCGACATTCACATGCAGAAGGCAAGTGACGTGCATTATGAGCACCCGGATCCTGGCATCGTAGCAACCTAGAATGAGAAACATTACATCAACTACACTTTCACGATTAGTAGTTGAACTTTACAGTACAAAAAAATGCGACAAAAAACAGTTACCTAAAGAAGGAGTAGAGGATTAGGTAAACTATGCACTGTACTCCCTTGGCAATCACTAGAGTGGGGAGCTCTGCACTAATTTGGGTCAGTTGTTACACAGTACACAAGACTCGTCTAATACATGTAATATTTCAAGATTATACATATGCAGTCATTTAGAGTCAGATCATGGATCGGTAACAGTGGACCCTCTTACGATCCCCGAAGGCATATGTAAGTATATTTGTAACTTGTAAGTGTATTTTGGTCTGAAATAGACTAACCTACAATTTTTCCTAAGGAGTAAATTCCTTAATGGCATTTGAGCAGACTTCAGGAGGAAGTTCGCTGGTCCACTGTAAAAAAACTACTGTACGTGAGTCGTGGATTCACAGATAACAGTGCATGAAACAAAACTCATGTATAGGCCAATTAATGAATGCAAAACACACAGAAACTGAGGGAATATTGAACAGTCTACTAAGTGAACAATTATAACATAGCTTTCTTTCAAAAAAGGAAAGTGGAACAAAGCTACATTCTTACTCATGACCTGGTGAGAAAAATTTGTTGAGCAAAGTTGGCTGGATAAACTGAGGGTGAACAATGTGAACGAAGTGAACTGCTAACTGGTGAACTGTGTGCACCAAGTGAACTGCTAACTCATTAGGCATACATGACTGGCTTCACACACTGAGATGAGAGAAGCTGTTGAATGAAAAATGTGATAGGCACCTATAGCAAGTCACATGAGATAAAGTGCACTTTGAAACAAAACTGAAGTACATTAACAAATATACTAAATTGCCCTAATACCAGATAAGAGATGAAAGTCATAACATAAGAAATGCAAAAATATTTATTAATTGAGATTTATAAAAGCAGGCATAGACAGACATAACAGGTAAGCTGAAACAACACACAGCAGGTGTAACCATGGCAGCATACATATGAGAACAATAGTCATGATAACGAAATTCAAGGAGGAATGTGATAACTTTTTTCCTTTAGGAAAATTTAAAAAAAATAGATAGATAATAATATGGGTAATGTTTTTGTTTTTGTTGTTTTTAAGGGCTACAATGGTAATGCCATATTAGCCCTACTCCAAGAAGACTGATGTTTAAATGTTCACCTAACACTTAGTTAATGCCCAACTTGCCCCTAGAAAGGGGCATGTAATGCACATGCTATGCATGTGCATTGCATGTACAAATGTCTGGGTTGAAACCAGAGCCACTGAAAAACTGTTGGAGGCCAAATTCATTTTTGAGTAAAACCTTTTACAGGCTAGCATAGTGTGTTCAACTTGTTCTGCCCAAAATACACCGCATATGCTAGTGGCTTTCTGTTGTGCTTAACAATAGTACTTTATTACAAATACAAATTTTATTTCCTTGCAAGTTTACACTGAGATTATATAATTACAATAATGAGTTGCAGTGCAAAGAGAGCCACTATCCTGCCATGGCATTATGGGCAGACTAAATTTAATGGCTTACAGACTACTTAATACTAGAGAAATTTATCATAGTTTAAGTTGTACATCTGTTTTTATTTATAGCAGACAGCAAGTTTACTCAAATTAACAATCTGGGGATATTACATTGAGACAAGTTGAAAGTATTTTGCAGGTTGTTTATATCAATAGTAAATATTTAAATTATATTATGGGAATATAACATTGTGCATTGTTGAAAGTAGTTTAAAGTATGAGAATGCTACAATTGGGTGTAAGGCAGTAATGTTTTGGGCAGGTATTTATACCACCATGTAGTATAAGTAATGTATGAACTTTGAGCATCTAATTTTGAGGTTTTAAGATTTAGGTAATTGGGAGATTTTTTGGTAAAGTTAAGTATTGAGTATTTAGTTTAGGGTGAATATGTGGTTTTTGAGAAGTCTTAAATTGATGTTCAGACCGGGTTACTTTAGTATTTACTGGTAATGAATTCCAAATTTTGGGGCCCTTTATGTGCATAGTTTTTACACAGTGTGATATGGACACAGGGTACATCAAAAAGTGATCTGTGTCTAGTGTTATGGTTGTGCATCCTGTTAAGGTTGGTGAGGAGAAGTTTGAGTGGAGGGTTTATGTTTGAGTGTAGTGTTCTATGTATGTAGTAGGCACAATAATAAGTATGATGTTCTTGATGGTGAGTAGTTTTAGACTTTTGAATATTGGTGGAGTATGCTGTCTGGAGTGGGAATTTGTTATCATTCTGACTGCACCCTTTTGCTGGGTTATTAGTGGTCTTAGGTGATTGAATGTTGTTGATCCCCATGCACAAATTCCATAGGTGAGATAAGGGTAGATGAGTGAATGATACAGTGCAAGGAGAGCTGATTGTGGAAAATAGTACCGTATCTTTGATAGTATGCCTACTGTTTTGGAGATTTTCTTGGAAATTTGTTGTATATGTGTCTGGAATTTGAGGCTACTGTCAAGGTGGATTCCTAGGAATTTTCCCTCTAAGTCTTGTGATGAGTGAACCGTTTAGCATTATGTTAAGTGGAACATTTTTAGCTCTGTTTTCAAACTGAATGAAATAGGTTTTGTCAGTATTGAGAGTTAGCTTATTAGTCATCATCCAGGTAGATATTTTCTTCAATTCAGTATTAACAGTGTTGGCCAGAATGACTGGATTTGGATGAAAGAAGACGTATGTAGTGTCATCTGCAAATAATATGGGTTTGAGTAGTTGTGATACATTCAGTAGGTAATTGATGCAAATGAAAAAGAGGAGTGGGCCAAGGATACTTCCTTGCGGGACCCCGACTGTAATTGGTTGTGTGGAAGAGTTAGCTCCATTTGTGTACACATAATAACTTCTGTTAGTAAGATATGACTTTAGGTAGTTGAGGGAATGCCCTCTTATACCATAGCGTGTTAATTTAATGTGCAGCAAATCATGGTCGACTGTATCAAAAGCTTTACATAAATCAATGAAGAGTCCCTGCGGGACTTCTTGTCGAGAGCGGTGTATATTAGTTCCAGCATGTGTATAATAGCATCATTTATGCTTTTATTAGTCCTGAATCCAAACTGACAGGGGTTGAGTATGTTGTGTGAGACGAGATAGGAATAGATCTGCCTATGAATTAATTTTTCAAAGATTTTAGAGAGCAGAGGTAAGTTAGATATTGGTCTAAAGTTATTCAAGTCTGATTGATCTCCTCCTTTGTGGATCGGGGTGACCCTCGCTATTTTAAAAATTGATGGGAAGGTGGAGGATTCGATGGATTTGTTAAAGAGTGTTGCAATAATTGGTGATAGTACAGTTGACCCCCGAGTTTCGAACATTCTTCATTCCAGAATGCTGTTCAAGTGCTGTTACCAAACGAATTTATTCCCATAAGGAATGATGTAAATTAGATTAGTCCATTTCAGACCCCCAAAAATACACTTATAAAAGCACTTACAATACGTAATAAACTTACATAAAAGGGCGAGTTTGGAGTGTTTGATTTCCGAGGGTCCACTGTACTTGAGAAGCTTTTTTGTACATAAAAGGTGGTAAGTTATTTATATCTCCTGCCTTGTTTTTAAGGGTGCTGATGATGAGTGAGACTTCTGTTGGGATGGTTGGAGCTAGTTTACACTTTGTAATACTGCAGAAAGAAATAAAGTTTGTATTATCCTACATGGGGCACCATGTGAAAACATTAGGACACGTTTCCTTAAGACACTTGCTGTCCATGTTCACCTAGCAGTAAAATAGGCATGTACCTGGGTGTTAGTCGACTGGTGTGGGCCGCATCCTGGAGCAAAATTAACCTACTTTGCCCGAAATGCTCTACATAACAAGGAGGCTTTCTATAGAGTATGTCATTGATGTCAGCTAGGTCTGTATAAGTTGTATCATGTACTTGTAGCAATAAGGATTATTATTATTATCATTAAGGGCAGCCTGGGCTGCCCACCAGGTGTAACCGGAAGAGATGTGTCGCCAGTGGGGTATATAAAATACATAGTACCTGCAACACTGCAACATCAAGGAGATTTGTCCTTGAGCACGAGCTCAAGGACAGGGTTCATTAGACACACGAACGAGTCCCAGGTGAGTGCACCCGAGGGCTGGTGCCAAATTTGGCAGCCAGAGTCCACGACAGGACGCCCGTGCGCCCTCCTTTAGGATACCTGCAGTTTGCTTAGTTTTATTTTTCCTCCTCCCGATGATTACATTAGTAATGATGAATGATTACTTGTGTTGGTTTAGTGATGTCTATCGTCACTGCACTTGCTTGCGGGAATCAATGTCCTAGTGCTCCTTTTGTCTGCCAGATGACAATACTGTCTTATTGGTGGTATTTAGATATTGCCTAGTTTAAAAAATGGTATGGTGATACCAACAAGATGTGGAAAAACACTAATGTACAGTTCAGGACATTTATTAGAGAAAACATTACGAGTGGCTTCTTCAGTCCTAATGCCACTAGTGGCGAAACGTTTCCTCTAATAAATGTCCTGAACTGTACATAAATGTCTTTTTCCCACATTGCCTAGTTTGTTAGTGCAGAGGAATTTGGTGAACACTGTCTAATGGAAAGATTCCTCCTCTTAAAATGTTTTCAATGGTTAATGGGATATTCATGGTGGAAAGATCATGTCTGATGATTCTTAAACTCTGATGTCAAAATGATATATCGCAGCTCCTCCCCCACCCAATCTCAAGGACCCCAATGGAAATACAAGTATCTCTGACTTTTTTGGGGTATCCTAGGTTCTCTACACCTATGCTGCTATGTATAATAATCTATGTAACTGTGTATACCTGAATAAACTTACTTATAGTAATATTCATTTATAGGGCCACTGGCAGCTTATGTCGTATCGAGCCTTGCCTCCCAGTGTCAGGTTCCAGTACAAAACATGAATACAGGCATTTATGTCTAAATTGTACATGCTACGTATTCCTTAATCTGTGCCATGGGCAAGTTGGGCAATATTTAAGCACAACGTGAATGGTTAAACAGCAGATTTCTGGGGCAGGGTTCATACGGCATAAACAGTGATACCCCCATAACAAGAAACAACAGAAACCACAGTACGGGTGGAGCTCGAACTCATGGTGAGTGAGTGGTAAAACTCCAGGCCAGTGTGTAAGCCACTGAGCCAGCTGACTATAAAACAATAGTTTTGATTTTTAACAATGGCCGTCTACCACCGAGGTAGGATGATCGAACAAAGAAGAAAACGCTTTCACTGTCACTCATTCAATCACTGTCTTGCCAAAAGATGTACTGACATCACAATTCAGATGCCTGTCCAAACCACAACATCCTCATCCCTCTTTCAGACTGCAGGCACTGTACTTTCAACCTCCAGGACTCAAGTCCAGCTAAGCGGTTTCCCTGAATCCCTTCATAAACGTTACCTTGCTCACAATCCAACAGCATGTCAAATCATAAAAACCAATGGCCTCCACTCCTAACACTCAAACAAACCTGCTGAATGTCCAAGCCCCCAGCACTCTAAACCTTTTTTTTATTATCCTCTTCCTCGAGGTGATGTGACCCTTTGAAGCCACAAATGATAGGAAATTGCACATGACTGTACTTTTCAAATGTTTCCTGGGAATGTCTATAAATATTGCTCCAATATCCTTAATATTTATATTCATAAGAAGGAATATTTTGAATGAAATTCTTTGACTCATTTTTAAATTTACGAAGAGTGAACCAAGGAAAAAGGTGAATAATCGAAGCAATACTGAGGTGTAACATCTACAGTGTTTGTAGCTACAGCAACACAGCTATGTTGGCAGTGTACCATCTACAATGTATGTAGCTACAGTAACAGAGCTATGTTGGTGGTGTACCATCTACAGTGCTTGTAGTTACAGCAACAGAGCTATGTTGGTGGTGTACCATCTACAGTGTTTGTAGCTACAGCAACAGAGCTATGTTGGTGGTGTACCATCTACAGTGTTTGTAGTTACAGCAACAGAGCTATGTTGGTGTACCATCTACAGTGTTTGTAGCTACAGCAACAGAGCTATGTTGGTGGTGTACATCTACAGTGTTTGTAGTACACAACAGAGCTATGTTGGTGTACCATCTACGTGTTTGTAGTACGCAACAGAGCTATGTTGGTGTACCTCTACAGTGTTTGTAGTAAGCAAGCTATGTTGGTGGTGTAACTTCACAGTGTTTGTAGTACAGCAACGAGCATGTTGTTGTCTTTACAGTGTTTGTGTTCAGCAACAGAGCTATGTTGTGGTACCATCTACATGTTTGTAGTACAGCAACAGAGTATGTTGGTGGTGTAATTCCAGTGTTTGTAGTTACAGCAAGATTGTGGTGTACCATCTACAGTGTTTGTAGCTACAGCAACAGAGCTATGTTGGTGGTGTACCATCTACAGTGTTTGTAGTACACAATGTTGGTGTACCATCACAGTGTTTGTAGACACAGGCTTTGGTGTACCATCTACAGGTTTGTAGTAAGCAACAGCATGTTGGTGTACTCTCATGACACACAGCTATGTTGTGGTGTACTCTTGTTTGTAGTTACAACAGAGCTATGTTGGTGTACCATCTACAGTGTTTGTATACAGCAACAGAGCATGTTGGTGGTGTACTACAGTGTTGTAGTACGGGCTATGTTGGGTACCATCCAGTGTTTGTAGCTACAGCAAAGAGTATGTTGGTGGTGAACCTACAGTGTTTGTAGTTACAGCAACAGAGCTATGTTGTGTGTACCATCTACAGTGTTTTAGTCAAGCAACAGAGCTATGTTGGTGGTGTACCATCTACAGTGTTTGTAGTAGCAACAGAGCTATGTTGGTGTACTCTCAGTGTTTGTAGTTACAGCAACAGAGCTATGTTGGTGGTGTACCATCTACAGTGTTTGTAGTACGCAACAAGCTATGTGGTGTTATCTACAGTGTTTGTAGTACGCAACAGAGCATGTTGGTGTACCATCACAGTGTTATACAGCAACAGAGCTATGTTGGTGTACCATCTACAGTGTATACAGCAACAGAGCTATGTTGGTGGTGTACCATCTACAGTGTTTGTAGCTACAGACAGAGCTATGTTGGTGGTGTACCATCACAGTGTTTGTAGCTACAGCAACAGCTATGTTGGTGGTGTAACTCACAGTGTTTGTAGTTAAAAGCTATGTTGGTGGTGTACCATCTACAGTGTTTGTAGTACAGCAACAGAGCTATGTTGGTGGTGATCCAGTGTTTGTGTTACAGCAACAGAGCTATGTTGGTGGTGCCTCACAGTGTTTGTAGTACAGCAACAGAGCTATGTTGGTGGTGTACCATCTACAGTTGTAGCAGCAACAGAGCATGTTGGTGGTGTAACTCTCGTTTGTAGTTACAACAGAGCTATGTTGGTGGTGTACCATCTACAGTGTTTGTAGTACCAACAGATGTGGTGTACTTCTCATGTTAGCTACGCAACAGAGCTATGTTGGTGGTGTAACTACCACAGTGTTTGTAGTACAGCAACAGAGCTATGTTGGTGGTGTACATCTACAGTGTTTGTAGCTACCAACAGAGCTATGTTGGTGTGACCATCTACAGTGTTTAGCTACGCAACAGCTATGTGGTGTATCTACAGTGTTAAGTACAGCAACAAGCATGTTGGTGTCCATCTACAGTGTTTAGTTACAGCAACAGAGCTATGTTGGTGGTGTCATCTACAGTGTTTGTAGTCAGCAACAGGCTATGTTGGTGGTGTACTCACAGTGTTGTAGTACAGCAACAGCTATGTTGGTGGTGTACTCACAGTGTTTGTAGTAAGCAACAGAGCTATGTTGGTGGTGTAACTCAGTGTTTGTAGTTACAGCAACAGAGCTATGTTGTGGTGTAATCTACAGTGTTTGTAGTTACAGCAACAGAGCTATGTTGGTGGTGTACCATCTACAGTGTTTGTAGCTACAGCAACAGAGCTATGTTGGTGGTGTAACTTCTACAGTGTTTGTAGTTACAGCAACAGAGCTATGTTGGTGGTGTAACCTACAGTGTTTGTAGTTACAGCAACAGAGCTATGTTGGTGGTGTAACTTCTACAGTGTTTGTAGTTACAGCAACAGAGCTATGTTGGTGTACCATCTACAGTGTTTATTACAGCAACAGAGCTATGTTGGTGGTGTACCATCTACAGTGTTTGTAGTTACAGCAACAGAGCTATGTTGGTGGTGTACCATCTACAGTGTTTGTAGCTACAGCAACAGAGCTATGTTGGTGTACCATCTACAGTGTTTGTAGCTACAGCAACAGCTATGTTGGTGGTGTAACTTCTACAGTGTTTGTAGTTACAGCAACAGAGCTATGTTGGTGGTGTACCATCTACAGTGTTTGTAGTTACAGCAACAGAGCTATGTTGGTGGTGTACCATCTACAGTGTTTGTAGTTACAGCAACAGAGCTATGTTGGTGGTGTAACTTCTACAGTGTTTGTAGTTACAGCAACAGAGCTATGTTGGTGGTGTACCATCTACAGTGTTTGTAGCTACAGCAACAGAGCTATGTTGGTGTACCATCTACAGTGTTTGTAGTCAACAGCAGAGCTATGTAGACAAGAGTAAAAGAAACGGCAGGAAATGAGGGAAGTGCAGCTGGACCTGATGCCTTAGATGAGTTCTTTTCAAGAGATAAGTTTAGGATAAAATCCTTTATTTCTATACTAGACGCACTTGAAGCCAATTTAAGAAGAGCAAGTGTGTATGGTAATTGTTTCACAAATGTTTCGTTTGTTGTTAATCTGGAAACATCTAAGCAAGAAATTCAGCAAAGTGTTGAACAGTTGATGGCAGCATACTCAGATGATGTTCACTTGAAACTTATTGATGAAATTTTGTTACATGGGAGCAAGCCATAGGCCTACAGAAGAGCAGTCACTTGTGTCATACAGACCTTTATCAAATAATATAGAAAGAAAAATCAGATGGCCTTTCCTAATGTGGAAGCAATCTTGCGGTCTATTTCTTAGCTTAATGGTCACTAACTGCTCCCGGGAAAGTCTTTTCAAGACTCAAAAAGATTAAAAAATGAATTAAAAAGACTTTTGGTTGATTTGCTATGAGGAAGGCTAGAAAAACTTTTTTAGTCTTAGTGTATTTGATGATTGTAGTTTCTTTATATTTCTTAGTATTTTAAAAGAATATATGAGTAGTAGAGTGAGTAGACAGCAACCGCCCAGGAGTACTACCATCCTGTCAGGTAGTGAGTGTAATTGTTTTACATGATAGTAGGATTGCTGGTGTCTTTTTTCTGTCTCATGAACATTCAAGATTTCAGGTACATCTTGTTACTTATACTTACACTTAGGTCACACTACGCTTGCATGTACAAGCATATATATACCTCTGGGTTTTCTTCTGTTTCTTATTAGTTTCTTGTTTACTTATTTCCTCTCATCTCCATGGGAAGTGGAACAGAATTCTTCCCTCCGTAAGCCATGCGTATTGTAAGAATCAACTAACATGCCGGGAGCAAGAGGCCTAGTAACCCCTTCTCCTGCATACATTACTAAAGTTAAAAGACAAACTTTTTGTTTTTCTTTTTAGGGTCACCCCCACCTCGGAGGCCACCCCGCCTCGGTAGCCCAGCCCCACCTCGGTGGCCACCCCGCCTCGGTGGCCAACCTGCCTCGTTGGGAAACGGCCGATTTGTTGAAACAAGAAGACATATATTTTAAAAAGAATATAACAGTAAACTTAACTTCATTTTCGTAAAAATTATGCTCATTTCTCAAAATATTTATAAGTTCGCTTATTCCAAAAGTTTTCAGTGGTAATTTTAACATTTATGTTTTTTTCAATCACTGCAGTATTTAACCATAACATCTTATGTCTTTTAGAGGAGGAATTGTGATGTGCGAGGTGCAAACGTCATCATTCTCGGCTTCACGGAAATGTGTTTAAAACAATCATCCATCTTCCCTAGTGGTGAGGGTGAGGGACCGGGAGGGACCTCAATAATGTGGTGAGTGACTAGGAAGGGACCTCACTAGTGGTGAGGTGAGGGACTGGGAGGGACTCACTAGTGGTGGTGAGGGACTGGGAGGGACCTCACTAGTGGTGGTGAAAGGACTTGGAGGAACCTCACTAGTGGTGAGGTGAGGGACTGGGAGGACCTCACTAGTGGTGAGGTGAGGGACTGAGGGACCTCACTAGTGGTGAAGGGTGGAGGGATTGGAAGGGACCTCACTAGTGATGAGGACTGGGGACCTCAAAAAGAGTGAGTAGGGGACTGGGAGGGACATCAAGGGCTGGTGAGGACCTCACTAGTGGTGAGAGTGGTGCTGGAAGGGACCTCACTAGTGGAAATGGCCTAGTGCTTCTCTTCCTCTAGTGGTGAGGAAAAGGAACTGGGAGGGACCCACCTCACTAGTGGTGAGGGTAAGGGGACTGGGAGGGACCTCACTAGTGAAGTAGCCTAGTGCTTCTCTTCCAATAGTGGTGAGGGTGAGGGACTGGGAGGGACCTCACTAGTGGAAGTAGACTAGTGCCTCTCTTCCTCTAGTGGTGAGGGGTCAGGGACCTCACTAGTGCCGTAGCCTAGTGCCTCTCTTGATCTGAATGGTGAGTTGAGGGGGACTAGGAGGGACCTCACTAGTGAAGCGCCTAGTGGTGAGGGTGAGGACCTACTAGTGGAGTAGCCCTAGTGATTCTCTTCCTCTAGTGGTGAAGGTGAGGGACTGGGAGGGACCTCACTAGTGGAAATAGCCTAGTGCCTCTCTTCCTCTAGTGGTAAGGGACTGGGAGGGACCTCACTAGTGGAGTAGCCTAGTGCCTCTCTTCCTCTAGTGATGAGGGTGAGGGACTGGGAGAAACCTCAATAGTGGAGTAGCCTAGTGCCTCTCTTCCTCTAGCCCGGGAAAAAATTTTTGGGCTGGGAGGGACCTCACAAGTGGAGAGCCTATTGCCTCTTTTCTCTAGTGGTGAGGGTGAGAGACGGAGACATCACTATTGGAGTAGCCTAGTGCTTCTCTTACTCTAGTGATGAGGGTGAGGGACTGGGACCTCACTATTGGAGTAACCTAGTGCTTCTCTTCCTCTAGTGGTGGGTGAGGGACTGGGACCTAATTAGTGGAGTAGCCTAGTGCTTCTCTTCCTCTTGTGGTGAGGGGCTGGGACCTCACTAGTGGAGTAAACCCAGTGTCTCTCTTCCTCTAGTGGTGAGGGTTTAAGGACTGGGACCTCACTAATTTGGGGTAGCCTAGTGTTTCTCTTCCTCTAGTGGTGAAGGTGAGGGACTGGGACCTGGGTATTGGGGGTAGCTTAGTGCTTCTCTTCCTCTGTGGTGAGGGTGAGGGACTGGGGGGGAACCTCACTAGGGGTGAGGTGAGGATTGGAAGGGACCTCACTAGTGATGAGGGACTGGGAGGGACCTCAAAAGTGGTGAGGACTGAGAGGGACATCAAAAGTGGTAGGTGAGGGACCTCAATAGTGGTAGAGTGACGTACTGGAAGGACTTCACTAGTGGTGAGGTGAGGGACTGGGAGGGACCTCACTAGTGGTGAGGTGAGGGACTGGGAGGGACCTCACAAGTGAAGAAGCCTAGTGCATCTCTTCCTCTAGTGGTGAGGACTGAAAGGGACCTCACTATTGGAAGTAACCTAGTGCCTCTCTTCCACTAGTGGTGAGGTGAGGACTGGGAGGGACCTCACTAGTGGAGTAGACTAGTGCCTCTCTTCCACTAGTGGTGAGGGTGAGGACTGGGAGGGACCTCACTAATGGTGAGGTGAGGATTGGGAGGGACCTCACTAGTGGAATAGCCTAGTGCCTCTCTTCCTCTAGTGGTGAGGTCAGGGACCTCACTAGTGCCGTAGCCTAGTGCCTCTCTTGATCTAGTGGTGAGGGTGAGGACTGGAAGGGACGTCACTAGTGGAGTAGCCTAGTGCTTCTCTTCCTCTAGTGGTGAGGGTGGGACTGGGAGGGCCTCACTATTGAAGTAGCCTAGTGCTTCTCTTCCTCTAGTGGTGAGGGTGAGGGGCCGGGAGGACCTCACTAGTGTAAATAACCTAGTGCTTCTCTTCCTCTAGTGGTGAAGGTGAGGGACTGGGAGGGATCTCACTAGTGGAGTAGCCTAGTGTCTCTCTTCCTCTAGTGGTGAGGGGCTGGGAGGGACCTCATTGTGGAGTAGCCTAGTGCCTCTCTTCGTCTAGTGATGAGGGGGAGGACTGGGAGAAACCTCACAAGCGGAGTGCCTAGTGCCTCTTTTTCTCTAGTGGTGAGGGTGAAGACTGGGACCTCACTATTGGAGTAGCCTAATCCCTCTCTTCCTATAGTGGTGAGAGTGAGGGGCTGGGAGAAACCTCACTAGTGGAGTAGCCTAGTTCCTCTCTTCCTCTAGCAGTAAGGGTGGGGGACTGGGAGGGACCTCACAAGTGGAGTAGCCTAGTGCCTGTTTTCCTCTAGTGGTGAGGGTGAGAGACTGGGAGATCATTATTGCAGTAGCCTAGTGCTTCTCTTCATCTAGTGGTGAGGGACTGGGACCTTACTATTGGAGTAGCCTAGTGCTTCTCTTCCTCTAGTGGTGAGGTGAGGGACTGGGACCTTACTAGTGGAGTAGCCTAGTTCCTCTTTTCCTCTAGTGGTGAAGGTGAAGGACCGGGAGGGACCTCACAAGTGGAGTAGCCTAGTGCTTCTCTTCCTCTAGTGGTGAGGGGGGGACTGGGAGAAACCCCACTAATGGAGTAACCTAGTGCCTCTCTTCCTCTAGGTTGGGGGTGAGGACTGGGGGGGAATCACTAGTGGTGGGGGTGAGGGATGGGAGGGACCTCACTATTGGGAGGGAGGGACTGGGAGGGACCTCACTAGTGGTGGGGGGATTAGGGACCCACTATGGTGGGAGGGAGGGGGGGACCTAAAAGGGGTGAGGTGAGGGACCTCACAGTGGGGGGGTGAGGGACTGGGGGGGACCCCAGGGTGAGGGAGTAAACTCCCTTTTGTGGGGACCCCGCAGGGGGACAAAATCTGCACCACCCAGGGGCCCCCAATAACAACAAACAGACACAGGCCCACCCGGTGTGGCCTCTTTTACACAGATACTTTCGTGATGAGCTTAATGGGAAACTTTAAAAATGTCCAGAGCTATAGCTTTTTTGAGGGCATGCCCCAATCACCTGTCCTGCAGCAGACATTAGATGTATTTTCTTCTGTTGCAGACATACCCTGGTTTTGTGTTCAATCAGGAAAAGGCCCGTGTTTTTTTCACAAAATTTATTGAACACAAATATCCTGGGGACCCGGTGGCGATTTGAGAGGGATTCACCCCAAAGTGT
>WNWK01021455.1:0-34070 GCA_009830355.1 Cherax destructor
AGGCAGTGTTAGGGGGAGTCTTTGTAGAGGAGAGGTGAGTAAACAAGATTAAATGAATAAGAGAGAATGAGAGTGTAGAAGTTTTAGTTTTGTCAACAAACCAGTTGTTGTTTTTGGGTTTGCTGTTGTTACCAGCCAGCCTGGACAAGAATGATTTCTTTTAAACGACGACGGGAAAGAAACGGTGGTAGAGGCAGGATGGGGGCAGGGGGATGAGAGGCGCGGTGGTGAGAGGCAGTGGTGGTGAGAGGCAGTGGTGGTGAGAGGCAGTGGTGGTGGGGTGGTGATGAGAGGCGTGGTGGTGAGAGGCAGTGTTGAGGGGCAGGGTTTAGAGGCGTGGTGGTAAGGGGGTTTTAATGAGGGGAAAGGGTGAGTAAACAAGATTAAATGAATTGAGGAAGGGTTTAAATTTAGGTAGTTTTGCCCAACAAACCAGTTGTTGTTGTTGTTGCTGCTCCTTTTGTTGTTAAGCCACCTGGACGAATTTTCTGTTCAACGGCGACGGAAAAGTATCTAATGCAGTTAGCATTACAAACCCTTTTCTTTATACTAATGCCTGAAGGGGGAAAAAGAAGGGGAAGTGTTTTCATAGCGGACCCAGTATGCCCGCCACTACATTCGTAATGACAATATTTTATTCATTCTAGAGTGTATATCAGGTTTTTTTTTTATTTATATTGTTTTTATGTCATATTAGATGAAGGGTTGATAAATAAGCCGTAGAGCTGATATTTGTGTCAAATTTTAAGCATTTTGTCCCCCCCAACAATAAATGCCCCCTCTTTTTTCTCCATCTTCCATACACCAACAAGGCCAATAAAAGTAAGGGATTTAAATTTCATTTATACATGTTATTATTTTTATTTTATTTTTATTTTTTCTTTTTGTAAATCTAATTTAATTTAAAAATTATTTTTTTAAATTTTGTCTAAGGGATTTTAATTTAATTATTTTTATGGGGGAAAAAGGTTTATTTGTTGATTTCAGTTTTAGTTGATCCCCCTAAAAGGATTAAAAAAAACGGGGGCCACAACCCTTCTTTCTCTTTTTTTTAAAGGGAAAATACTACGAAATTACAGAAATAAAAATTTTGTGAACGGAAGAAAAAAGGGTGAGGGGGGAACTAGAGACATGGTCCTCAGACAAAAGAAAAAAAACCTAACAAACCCCGGCCCTGATGAACTGTTTGAAAAGTTTTAAAGGAATGGAGGAAAATTTGAAGTTTGGAAATCTTTTCAATATATCACTACAAATGGATAGTGGACAAGGGGAAAAACAATTTAAACCTTTACAAGGCAGGTACAGGGGCCCTTTTAACTAAGACCCAAAAATTACCTCCATGTTGGTAAATTTATGGAATCAATAAAACCCAAAGGGAATTTGTAGCCATCTTGAAAGGCATAAATTGATTAATGAATCTCAACACCTTTTTACTAAGGGGCGTTCCTGTCTTATGAATTTACTAATTTTTTTTCATTAAGGTGTTTGAGGAGGTAGATCATGGTAATGAATATGATATTGTGTATATGGCTTTATAAGGCTTTCAATAGAGTTCCACATCAGAGGCTGGGAAAACTTAAGGACACGGAATAGGAGGAAAATTTTTTTCCTGGGTAGAGGCATGGTTGACAAATAGGTGACGAGTTATAAATGGGGAAAATCGAATGGGGGACGTCTCAAGTGGTGTCCCACAGGGTCAGTTTTGGGCCCCTTTTTCTGGTTAGCAGTAATCTGAAACCAAGACAACAATGCATAAGTGTTAACAAATAAAGCTAACAGAATCCTTGGCTTCATATCAAGAAGATAAATAATAGAAGTCCTCAGGTTGTTCTTCAACTCTATTTATCCTTAGTTGGCCTCTTTTTAGATTATGCTGCACAGTTCTGGTCACTGCAGAATGGATAAAAAATCCCCTGGAAAAGCAAGGGAGGATGACAAAGTTGATCCCATGTATCAGAAATCTTCCCTATGAGGATAGACTGAGGGCCTTGAATCTACACTTCTAGAAAGGGAAATTGGGGATATGATTAGGTGTATAAAGGGGAAAACAGGAATAAATAAAGGGGATGTAAATAGCGTGCTGAAAATATCCAGCCAAGAGGGACTCGCAGCAATGGTTTCAAGTTGGAAAACTTCAGATTCAGGAAGGATATACGAAAGCACTGGTTTGGTAATAGAGTTGTGGATGAGTGGAACAAACCCCCAGTACCGTCATAGAAGCTAAGCGTTTGATTTTAAAAATGGTTGGATAAATACATGAGTGGGTGTGGGTGGGTGTGAGTTGGACCTGACAGCTTTGCTACTAGGTCTTATGCCATGCTCCTTAAGTGGAAGGACCTGACTACCGGGAGTTTACCTGAAGGGATTAACTCCAGGTAGGTTTTAACCGGAGTGATGGACCTGCCTCACATGGGTCAGTGGCCTGCTGCAGTTTTCCCTTTTTTTTATTTCTTATATTCTTAACAAGAGTCTTCAATAAACGAAACTTATTTAACTGTTCATTTGTCCATTATAATTAGTGCTTTATATTTATTTCTCATTCTCCATGGGGAAGTGGAACAGAATTCTTCCTCTGTAAGCCATGCGTGTCGTAGAGCGACTAAAATGCCGGGGCAAGGGGCTAGTAACCCCTTTTCTTGTATATATTACTAAATGTAAAAGGAGAACTTTCGTTTTCCTTTTGGGCCACCCTGCTTCGGTGGGAAACGGGACATGTTGAAAGAAAGAAGATTTATTTCTCATTGTTTTCTGTATGTAAAACTATAATATTTTTCTTTAAAAAAATGAATTTTTAGTGAAAATTTTTGGGTGGAAACGGATTAATTGTATTTACATTACTTCTTATAGGAAATAAGGTTTTGAGTTTCAATTTATCGTGTTAAGGTCTAGCTCCTGAACGGATTATGACCGATAGTCGAGGGACCACTGTATTTTAAACTTACCCCATATCTCTTCTACCCCATTGCCTATACTCTCACTAGCCCATCTGTCCTCCAACACTTGTTTATATCTTACCCTGACTCCTCCTCTAGTTTATAAATCTTCACTTTTCTCTTACTTGCTGTTTCCATTCTCCTTGTATCCCATCTACCTTTTACTCACTATAGCTACAACTAAAAGTGATCTGATATATCTGTGGCCCCTCTATAAACATGTACATCCTAAGTCTACCCAACAGTCTTTTATCTACCAATACGTAGTCCAACAAACTACTGTCATTTCACACTACATCATATCTTGTATACTTATTTATCCTCTTTTTCTTAAAATATGTGTTACCTATAACCAAACCCCTTTCTATACAAAGTTCAATCAAATGCTGCCCATTATCATTTACACCTGGTACCCTAAACTTACCTGCCACACCCTCTCTAAACACTTCTCCTACTTTAGCATTTGGTCCCCTACCACAATTACTCTCTCCGTGTCTCAAAAGTTCCTACACACTCCTTAACATCTCCCAAAATCTCTCTCTCTCCCCTACCTCCTCTCTTCTCCAGGTGCATATACCGTATTCTGACCCACTTTTCACATCCGACTCTTATTTTAATCCACATAATCCTTGAATTTATACATTTATATTCCCTCTTCTCTCTACATAACTTGTTACTCATTCATAATTTTGACTTACTGGTATCCATAAGCCAGAAGATACCGTCGTCGATCCCACACCCTGTAGCTCATGCTGGTTCCCCAGCCTGACCAAGGCGTTTGTTTCCATTTGCTTCAAGCTGCCTAATTAAAAGCAGTGTGGCAGGAGCATCCCAAATTCCTTTAAAATAAACAGATATTACAGTAATGCAAAGTAATATATTGTGTGAAAAGCAATTTATGCACAAATAAACATATTTATACAAAATTATATACAGTACTGTACCATACACTGCCAACCACTCATGTTAAAATTCATAAGATGCTTATTCAACTACAAGTTAGACTTACCATGGCTCTCAATGTTATATTTCAAAAATGATATTTTGAATTATGAAAAACTGTCAGTAACATTCAACCTGTTCACCGTTTCATCCATAGATCTATGTTATTGATGCTAGGGTCACTTCCGTAAACTACGTTTTGAGATTAGCTCCTGAAATAAGCTCTGAGGGTAAATTTGGCCTAGACATGAGAAAATGGGTTTGTGTGGAGGAGTGTGCCCAGTATAAAATTATGCCCCATGCAGTGTATGATGGGAAAAATAAATCTCTAACCTTGAGTTTGGTTTAAAATAGTGACCGAGGTGTTTTCTAGAATGTTTTCTTTATAATTTTATTGGCTGTTTCATGGCATCATTTTGATAGAATTGAAGATATACCACTGAAATGATGTTGGCTCATTTCAGGACTGGGAGGTTGAAATCGGGTTCAAAGTAGTAGAAATATTTGATTTTTGAGGATTTTCCCAGAGGAGAGGCAAGGCTTCCCTACATCCTCTCCCAGTGTTTTATGGGTTTTTACTAGGTCTGAATCAATTACTGGAATGCTGTAAAACATGGTCAATCATTCCTAGTTATATTTTATTATCTGAGAGTAAGGTAAATCTTTGATTTTTGTGAAGATGAATTAAAAATGGAGGATGTGAGGATGTGATTAATGAATAGAGGAAATGTTATTTTAGTGCCTGGAATGTCTAGTGTTTTATTTGTAAATTGGATTTTTAATTTTGTGTAAAGCTGGCCAAATTACGTTCTGCATACTTTATAGGGTAGCTCTGATACTTAAATAGGCAGTTTCCTGTGCTCATTTGATAGAAGGGAAGGCACACTAGCAAAATAGCACCATCATCTAATTAAAAGGAGGCCTCAATGGCAGCAAGAATAATACTGACACTATCCATGGCTAATATGCACATACTGAGAATTCATAATTACTTTCCAAAAGAAACCCATGCTATAACTGACGATGTATTCCTTTCTAGGGAAATAATAATCCATATCAAAATTATATGAATTTTTATATTAAACTTGCTGTTGCAGTGAAGATGGAAGTGTCTGGGTGTGGAAGGAAGGGTATGAGGGCAGCAAGTGCCTAGTTATATGGCATGGGAGGGATGTGATGGTAAGCATGTGTTCAGCCAGTGGTGTAGAAGGGAGGTAGCAGGTTTCCAAGAATGTTGCAGGGAGGGCTGTGGATAGTGCAGCATAGCAGGTTTCAGAGCATATGGCAGGGAAGGCTGTGGTGAGAGTATGCTTGTGCCTAAGTGGTAGCAGCATCAGCCTTCATTACATACAGGACAACACTGCCTCTGGTCTTCTGCTTACCCACACTGTCAAACAATTATAAATTCTACAATTTTTGACCAATCTGTATCAAACAAATACCAGCTCACTACACGTGCATAAAATGTTCCACAAAAAGCGCTCCTTACCCTGTATCACTCTCTCATTTACCCACCTCACCTATGGAATCTGTGAATGGGGCTCAACAACAATAACTCATCTCAGACCATTAATAACACAACAAAAGGCTGCAGTCAGAATGATAACAAATTCCCACTCCAGACAACACACTAAACCAATATTCAAAAATCTAAACTTACTCACCATACAAGACATCCATACTTTTTACTGTGCCTATTACATATACAGAACACTAAACTCAAATATTAACCCACCACTCAAACTTCTTACCAACCGTAACAGGACGCATGACCATAACACAAGGCACAGATCACTCTTCGATGTTCCCCGTGTCCATCTCACACTATGCAAAAACTCAATGCACATTAAAGGCCCAAAAATTTGGAATTCATTACCTGTGATTACCTAAGAAACCCTGCTTGTACATCAATTCAAAACTCTGCTGAAAAACCACCTACTCACCCAACACTAAAAACCCCTTCATAGTTGCTCAAAACCCCTTACATAATTGCTCAAAGAACAATAATTTCTCAAACTTAATCTAATGCAAATGTTGAAACTTATATCTCATAAATGTATAAACCTGTTATAAATAATGAATCATTAGCTTTGTTTCTAAAGCATTACCTAATAAGATAATCCATTCTCTTGTACTCTTGACTCTTTGTAACTCATCTAATGACAGTATAAACTGTTTTGCAATACAATAAATTGATTTGATTTGTTTGATCTGATTTAATAAATTGCATTACTACAAATAATAAATTATAATGTTCAACTTATGTTCAAATTTCATTGCTTAAATACTCAATTATACTTGTTTTGTAAATTGTCTACTATAATTTTTACCAATTATGTTCAAATTTCATTGCTTAAATACTCAATTATACTTATTTTGTAAATTGTCTACTATAATTTTTACCATTTAGTCTATTATAGCATAATTAATTGTAACTAATTTTAAGATTGCCCACAGACACATATACAACAAATCTCCAAGAAAGTCTCAAAGACCGTGGGAATACTATCCAAGATACGGTACTATGTTCCACAACCAGCTCTCCTTACCCTATATCACTCACTCATTTACCCCTACCTCACCTATGGAATCTGCGCATGGGGCTCTACATCAATAACTCATCTCAGACCACTAATAACACAACAAAAGGCAGCAGTTAGAATGATAACAAATTCTCACTCCAGGCAACATACTCCACCAATATTCAAAAACCTAAACTTACTCACCATACAAGACATCCATACTTTTTACTGTGCCTATTACATACATAGAACACTCTATGCAAATATTAACCCACCACTCAAACTTCTCCTTACTAATTTTAACAGGACACATGACCATAACACTAGACACAGATCACTCCTCAATGTTCCCTGTGTCCACCTAACACTAAGTAAAACTCAATGCACATAAAAGGCACGAAAATTTGGAATTCATTACCTGTCATTGCCAAAGAAACTCTACCTGTACCCCAATTCAAAACGATGCTAAAAAACCACCTTCTCACCCAAAGCTAATTGCTCCATATCAACCATTCCCAGCAAAGTAGAATAATCACTTAACATAAAACATGACTAATCAATTCAATGTAATGTATGAATGAACGAATGAATGAATGTAAAACCTGTTATGAATAATACATACTTAGCTAATTATTCCCACAACACTTACATTATAATGACCACGTAAACTAACTGCAATGCAATTAATTGTTTTAAATTGTTATCTCACTCAATTAGTTGCATTGCTGCAATAAATTGCTACAATTAATTGATATGTTCAACTTATATTCAAACTTTATAACTTAGATATGCAACTTTACTTATTTTATAAATTATCAACCATAACTTTTTATTATTATTTTATAATTATTATTATTGCTTTAATTTGTTTAATCTGATTTAATTAATTTTATAATGAAGACAAAAGTACAAAACTATGTTCAAATTTCATAGCTTAAATACTCACCTTTACTCATTGTATACTATCTACAAAAATTCTTACAATTTAGTTTTAAGTTAATTTTAAGTCTGCCCAAAATGCCCTGCATACTAGGGGCTTTTGGCATGTACACCTCATGTAATCTCAATAACCAAATGTAATTCTTTGTATCATGTCCAAATAAAAATATTATTATTATTATTATTATTAATGCTCTGCATATTAGAGGCATTTGGCATGTACACCCCATTTTACTTTTTCAACTATATGTACATCTTTGAATTGTCACAATAAAGTATTACTATTATTATTTTTTATTATTATAAAATGAACACACAAAATATCAATGCATATAATGAAAAAAATCAGGAGGAAATAGCAAGAAACATTTCATATAAATTACATTGTGCTGAATAAACAGGTATGAAATAGCATACACGTACTTACCAAACAGATTATTAAGGTCATCAAAATATTGGCAAGTTTTTCGAATGTTGTACAGATCATTGTGATTAATTGTATTGCGATATTTCTTGCACAGCTCTCGCCACCGCATGCGAATCTGATAAAGAGTATAGTATAATATATATATATATACATATGTATATTTTTCCTAGGTAGTAGGTTGGTAGACAGCAACCACCCAAGGAGGTACTACCGTCTTGCCAAATGAGTGTAAAACGGAAGCCTGTAATTGTTTTACATGATGGTAGGATTGCTGGTGTCTTTTTTCTGTCTCATAAACATGCAAGATTTCAGGTACATCTTGCTACTTCTATTACACTTAGGTCACACTACACATTCATGTACAAGCATATATACACACCCTCTGGGTTTTCTTCTATTTTCTTACTAGTTCTTGTTCTTATTTCCTCTTATCTCCATGGGGAAGTGGAACAGAATTCTTCCTCCGTAAGCCATGCGTGTCGTAGAGCGACTAAAATGCTGGGAGCAAGGGCTAGTAACCCCTTCTCCTGTATATATTACTAAATGTAAAATGGGAAACTTTCGTTTTCATTTTGGGCCACCTTCGGTGGAAACGGCCGACGTGTTGAAAGAAAGAAGAAAGATGTATATTTTTCTTCTTTCAACACGTCGGCCGTTTCCACCAAGGGTGGCCCAAAGAGAAAAACAAGTTTCTCTTTTAACTTAGTAATGTATACAGGAGAAGGGTTACTAGCCCTTGCTCCGGCATTTAGTCGACTCTTCGACACGCATGGCTACGGAGGAAGAATTCTGTTCCACTTCCCATGGAGATAGAGAAATAGAACAAGAACTAGTAAGAAAATAGAAGAAACCAGAGCGTGTGTATATATATGCTTGTACATGAATATGTAGTATGACTTAAGTGTAAGAAGAAGTAACAAGACATACCTGAAATCTTGCATGTTTATGAGACGGAAAAAAGACACCAGCAATCCTACCATCATGTAAAACAATTACAGGCTTTCGTTTTACACTCACTTGGCAAGACAGTAGTACCTCCCTGGGCGGTTGCTGTCTACCAACCTACTACCTAGGATATATATAAATTATTACTTCAAATAAATTCTTTAACCCTTAAATGGTCCAAAAGTATATATACGTTAGTACTGCTACTGCCCTGAATATTTTGAAAAAAAAAAAAAAAATTATAGAAATAAAGAGCACATTTTTTTAAGTTCTATAGGATAAAAAAAAAATTTTGGGTCAGTACTTACCGAGATATGAGGCAGAGAAGTTGGCTCTGGATGCTCACCTGACAGCAACAGGAGTCCTGCCGTTTGCAGAATCGTTGCCGATATACCTTTTTTTCTCTTTTTTTATTATTTTTATATAATTTTTATGTTCTGATAATTACAATTTATAGTAGTTCTTGTGATTTCATAGCCAATCTTTGTTCTGACACTAATATTAGGTACTGAAATTGTACTCAAATAATAATAATAATGATAGTGCATAATAATAATAATAATAATAATAAAGTTCCCCTGAAGCATTATGTAAGATTTGTGTCACTGCCTTTTCTCATCTGATCTCCACTAATGATGACTGGTGACATTTGTGGGGTAGTCTTATCTCTTCTTATCAGTCCAGTAATTACAGTGATGACATTTGATGAGATTATACTTCTTCCCTTCATGTGTTACTCAAGCCTGTCTGTCTGTCTGTCTGTCTTTATCTGTCTGTCTGTGTATGTGTCTTTCTGTTTGTCTGTACTCACCTAATTGTGGTTGCAGGGGTCGAGACTCTGCTTCTGGCCCCGCCTCTTCGCTGTCCGCTACTGGGTCTCTGCTCTCCCTGCTCCATGAGCTTTATCATACCTTGTCTTAAAACTATGTATGGTTCCCGCCTCCACGATATTGTTCGCTAGACTATTCCACTTCCTAACTACTCTATGGCTGAAGAACTGCTTCCTAACATCCCTATGACTCATCTGAGTTTTCAGCTTCCAGTTGTGTCCCCTTGTTTCTGTGTTCCCTCTTTGGAACATCCTGTCACTATCTACCTTGTCAATTCCCCGCAGTATTTTGTATGTTGTTATCATGTCTCCTCTAACCCTTCTGTCCTCCAATGTTGTTAATCCTATTTCCCTCAACCTTTCTTCATAGGGCAGTCCCCTGAGTTGTTGTGTGTCTGTCTTTCTGTCTGTATGTGTGTCTGTCTTTCTGTCTGTCTGTGTCTGTCTTTCTGTCTGTCTGTGTGTCTGTCTTTTTGTCTGTGTGTGTGTCTGTCTTTCTGTCTGTCTGTGTGTCTGTCTTTCTGTCTGTCTGTGTGTCTGTCTTTCTGTCTGTCTGTGTGTCTGTCTTTCTGTCTGCCTGTGTGTCTGTCTTTCTGTCTGTGTGTCTGTCTTTCTGTCTGTCTGTGTGTCTGTCTTTCTGTCTGTCTGTGTGTCTGTCTTTCTGTCTGTCTGTGTGTATGTCTGTCGGTGTGTCTGTCTGTATGTCTGTGTGTCTGTCTTTTCTATCTGTCTGTGTGTCTGTCTTTCTGTCTGTCTGTGTGTCTTTCTGTCTGTGTGTCTTTCTGTCTGTGTGTCTTTCTGTCTGTGTGTCTTTCTGTCTGTCTGTGTGTCTTTCTGTCTGTCTGTGTGTCTCTCTTTTCTGTCTGTCTGTCTTTCTGTCTGTGTGTCTGTCTCTCTGTCTGTGTGTCTGTCTTTCTGTCTGTATGTGTGTCTTTCTGTCTGTGTGTGTCTTTCTGTCTGTCTGTGTGTCTTTCTGTCTGTCTGTGTGTCTTTCTGTCTGTCTGTGTGTGTGTCTTTCTGTCTGTCTGTGTGTCTGTCTTTTCTGTCTGTCTGTGTGTCTGTCTTTTCTGTCTGTATGTGTGTGTGTCTGTCTTTTCTGTCTGTCTGTCTTTCTGTCTGCTTGTCTCAGAGAGTAGCTCATAAACCAACTGGTATTACGCAGATCACAAGCACATTATATCACTTTGTCTTGATTTTTTTAGTTATCCTATGTAATTTACACTATGTATAATTGTATTTACGCATGTGTTCCTGTGAGATAGAGACAGATAGAGACAGAGACAGATAGATACAGTCAGACAGACAGAGATAGACAGCCAATCAGGTACCCAGCTGACCAGCCAGCTGCTGGCCAGCCAGGTGGGAAACCAGCTGTTTGCCAGCCAGGTGGCTGGGCAGGCAGGCAGCCAGCTGGCCTGCCAGCCTGCCGACATCACTTTCCACTTCAAAGGGGAGTGTTAATATGACATGACATCAGTGAATCCTTGGTGTTTGCCGCAGTGTTTGCTTTAGCTGGCGCTCAATTTAACTGGTGCTCCCACAAGGTACTAAGTGGTCCCAGATAGTTTTAATATGGCACACACCGAGTGTTAACCCTATGACTGTCGGAGACCCCTTTCTGAAACTGTCATTCTATGTCGGGAAATATTAAAAATAAAAAAAAATTATTTTTTCTTATCAAAATATTAAGATTATTTTTCTGATTGTTTTCATCCTAAAAACAGATTTTTGCCATCAATACCTACCGAGATATGGAGGTGTAAAGTTGGCAGAAAATGAGCCGCGTATGGCAACAGCGGCGAATGCCACTCACTCGGTAAACATTTGTTTACTTCCATTCGTAGATTTCTTTTTTTTTCACTATTTTCTTTTTTTACGTAACTTATGTGGCCTGTGAGACCAAGGTAAGGTGCAATGTATATATATACATTTGTTGTATGCAACACAAGCAAAATCCCAAGTTCAAATACTCCACCTAACGACTATCTCACTGGCACCTATCCGAACACACTATTCCTAGCCCCAACCAACCCAATAGAAGTTTCACTTATAATCAACACATTAAAAAACAAAGCAGGTGACCTAAATAACTTACCACCTTTTATATACAAAAAAGCCTCTCAAGTTCTCTCACCAATTATTGCAACACTCTTTAACAAATCCATTGAATCCTCTACCTTCCCATCAATACTCAAAATAGCGAGGTCACCCAATACATAAAGGAGGAGATCAAACAGACCTGAATAACTACAGGCCGATATCTAACTTACCCCTTCTCTCCAAAATCTTTGAAAAATTAATTCATAGACAAATATATTCCTACCTTACCTCCAACAACGTACTCAACCACTGTCAATTTGGATTCAGGCCTAATAAAAATACAAATGATGCCATTATACACATGTTAGAAATAATTTACACCGCCCTTGAGAAAAAAGAAATCCCAGTTGGAATCTTCATTGATTTACGTAAAGCTTTTGATACAGTTGACCATGATCTGTTACACCTAAAATTATCACACTATGGTATAAGAGGACACTCCCTCAACTACCTAAAATCATACCTTAGCAACAGAAACCAATATGTGTACACAAATGGAGCTAGCTCCACCGCGCAAACTATTACCGTAGGTGTCCACAGGAAGTGTTCTTGGCCACTACTCTTTCTCATTTACATTAACGACCTAACAAATGCATCTCAACTACTCAAACCCATACTTTTTGCAGATGACACTACATACGTTATCTCGCATCCAAGCCCAGACATACTAGCCAACACTGAAAATACTGAATTGCAGAAAATATCTACCTGGATGATGACCAACAAACTTACTCTCAATATTGATAAAACCTATTTTATCCAGTTTGGGAACAGAGCTACAAACGCACCACTTAACATAATGATAAACGGGTCCCCTATCACAAAACTCACAGAGGAAAATTCTTAGGAATCCATCTTGACAGTGGCCTCAAATTTCAGACACATATACAACAAATTTCCAAGAAAGTCTCAAAGACCGTGGGAATACTATCCAAGATACGGTACTATGTTCCACAACCAGCTCTCCTTACTCTATATCACTCACTCATTTACCCCTACCTCACCTATGGAATCTGCGCATGGGGCTCTACATCAATAACTCATCTCAGACCACTAATAACACAACAAAAGGCAGCAGTTAGAATGATAATAAATTCACACTCCAGACAACATACTCCACCAATATTCAAAAACCTAAACTTACTCACCATACAAGACATCCATACTTTTTACTGTGCCTATTACATACATAGAACACTCTATGCAAATATTAACCCACCACTCAAACTTCTCCTTACCAATTTTAACAGGACACATGACCATAACACTAGACACAGATCACTCCTCGATGTTCCCCGTGTCAATCTAACACTATGTAAAAACTCAATGCATATAAAAAGGCACGAAAATTTGGAATTCATTACCTGTCATTGCCCAAGAAACCCTGCCTGTACCCCAATTCAAAACGATGCTTAAAAGCCACCTTCTCACCCAAAGCTAAATGCTCAATATCAAACATTCTCAACAAAGTAAAATAATCACTTAATGTAAAAACCTGACTAATCACTTAAATGTAAAAACCTGTTATGAATAATACATACTAAGCTAACTATTTCCATAACATTTACATTATAATGACCACGTAAACTGTAACTGCAATGCAATTAATTGTTTTAAATTGTTATCTCACTCAATTAGTTGCATTGCTACAATTAATTGATATGTTCAACTTATATTCAAACTTTATAACTTAGATACGCAATTATACCTATGTTATAAATTATCAACCATAACTTTTTACCATGTAGTCTAGAATTAAGTAGTCCTAAGAATGCCCGCAATGCACAGCATATTAGGGGCTTTTGGCATGTACATCTCATTAATAACTATGTATCTTGTCTACCATGTAACATTGTACCATGTCTCAATAAAGTATTATTATTATTATTGTTATTATTAATAATAGCATAAACATTAGTATCTTTATATTGTTTACAAAACTTGTTTACACAAACCAACAATACAAAAAAATCTTTATTACTATTGTTGTATAATATATATACAAATGTGCAGTCACTGGACATGTTCATAGACGTTCTGCAGCTTGTGGAACTCTTTGAAACATGGTTCCATGCACAGTGGTGTTTTACATTCCTCACACATAAAACGAGTGTCTCTGCATTTTTGTGGGTGTTTTTTTTGTATATGCAAAGACAAAACATCTGAGCAGTTTTCTTCAAAGTAGCAGCAGGCAGTTGTGTTAGGTAGTTATCCTAGGTTGATGGTCGTCTGGGTCGTCATTCCTTCCTTCCTTCCTACATTCCTTCTTACCTACCTACCTACCTATATATACACACATAGTCACTGGACACGTGCCTAGAACTGCTATATGCTTCTGGAAGCTGGTTGTTGTGTCTGGGTCATCATTCCGACCTTCCTTCCTTCCTACATTCCTTCTAACCTTCCTTCCTTTCATCTCATCCTTCCTTTATTCCTTCCTTCTGGTTTCTATATATACACATATATAATCACTGGACACTTCATAGAATTGCTATTAGCTTCTGGAAGCTGGTGGTTGTTTCTGGGTCGTCATTCCTGCCCTCCTTCCTGCCTTCCTTCCTACCTCCTTCCTGCCTTCCTTCCTACCCTCCTTCCTACCTTCCTTCCTACATACCTTCCTTCCAACCTTCCTTCCTACATTCCTTCCTTCCTACATTCCTACCTACCTACATACCTTCCTTTCATACTGTCCTTCCTTCTTTTCATCTCCTTCCTTCCTTCTGGTTTCTATATATATGCATATATAGTCACTGGACACTTCATAGAACTGATGATAGCGTCTGGAAGCTGGTTGTTGTGAGTGTGTGGACTTATAAATATGCTGAGTCAGGGTGCGGCTGCTGTCAAAATGACATATTATACCATTACTCACCACCCTCACTGCCTTGTCAACACCCATGGGGTCCCATGCTCTTCTTCCCCACAGTCCTTCCAACCTACTTACGTACTTACTTACATACCTACTTACTTACCTACTTGCTTACCTACTTACCTACTTGCCTACCTACAGTAGAACATCATTTAGCACGAGATTATGTTACACGTTACCGGTATTGCACGATTTAAGTTTTGCGACACATTATCATCTTACACGACGTAAAGATGATATTACACGGTTCAGCAGGAGGGGAAAAATTTTTAGCGCGCGGTCGCCCGCGGTGGGTTAAACCATTGAGTCAGTGGGGGAGTCCTTGTGCCATCCCCCGCCACCCTCACCCACCCACGCATCCCTCCCAGCGTTCAGTTTGGTTCGTACACGTGCAGGACGATAAGTATCGGGAAGCTCGCTGTGTTTATTTACATTCATTTCCTGATTTTCATTGCATTTTGATAAATATACCAAGAAATCATGGCACCCAGTAAGCATACAAGTGTTCCAGCAAGTGACAAGAAAAAGTTTAAGCGTTCAAGTCTAGGAATTTCAAAGAAAATCGAGATATTAGATAAGCTTAAGAGTGGCTCACGTGTGAGGGATATAGTGAGGGCCTATGGCCTTAATGAAGCGTCAGTTCGTACGATTAGGAAGAATGAGGCAAATATACGAGCTTGTGTAATGAATAACCCAAAATGTGACCTCATGAAAGAATGACACGTAGGTCCCAACAAGTAAATAAAACTGAAAACTTGTTGCTTGAGTGGATCGAACAGAAAACAAAGAAGGTGACCACTTAGTTTTCTCTTAATTAGGGAAAAGGCCTTACAGTTGTTTAAAGCAGTGTGTGATAAGGAAGGCAGACCTGAAAACGCGTGTATGTTTACCACAGGCTGGTTCAAGAACTTTAAGTTGCATAATAAGTTACATAATATTAAGTTTTCTGGTGAAAGTGCTTCAGCTGATCATACAGCAGCAAGTAATTTCCCTGCTGAATTTCAGGAACTTATTTCCGAGGGTGGCTATGAGCCACAGCAAGTTTTTAATGCTGCGAGACAGGTGTTTTTGGAAGAAAATGCCAACACGAACTTTTATCAGTCAGCAAGAGAAAAGTGCATCGGGCTTCAAGGCAGCAAAGGATCGCTTCACCTTGCTCCTTTGCGGTAATGCATCAGGTGATTTCAAGTGTAAGCCCATGGTTATTTACCGCTCTAAGACTCCTCGTGTTTTGAGAGGTGTGGATAAAAACACCTTACCAGTAATTTGGAGGTCAAACCAGTCAGCATGGATGACAGAGGAAATATTTATTGACTGGTTTAAGCATCACTTTATTCCTGAAGTCAAGTTTTACCTGCACACCAAGAACCTTGCATTCAAGGCTCTCTTCATTCTTGATAATTCCGTACTCATCCACAAGCTTTGCTGGATGTGACCCCACATATAAAGTTGTATTTTTACCTCCAAATACAACATCTCTGATACAACCATGGACCGGGAGTTATTCAGACATTCAAGTGTAACTACACAAAAAAATTATAAAAACTAGTTGCATCAATGGACTCTGCAGTACCAAGCTTTTGGAGTAAATTTAACATTGCAGATGCCATCAGCTATGCAAGAAGTGCATGGAATGAAGTGCCCCAATCAACATTAAATGCAGGCTGGGGAAAGTTATGGCCTTCTGTAGTTAATTCTTTCACTGGTTTTCCCTTGCTTGAGAGTCAGGTTCAGGAAATTGTTCAGCTGGCAAGGAGATTACCAGGTGATGGTTTTGAAGATATGAATGAAGATGATGTGAATGAACTCTTAGAAGATGATGATGATGAAGACAGGAGTCCAGAGGAAATGTTGGCAGAGTTCGATGCACAGATGCAAGGGAGGAGATAACAGAAGAAGATGAAGAAGAACCTGAAGAAAGAGTTAACATTGCAGCAGTTACGTGAGCAGTTCCATGTTGCTGCTAAACTAGAGATTTTTTCACTGAAGAGGACCCTGACAAAGCTAGAAGCAGGGCTTTGAACGGGGTCTAGACCAGCTGATGATGCCTTACCGTCAGCTGTATAATGTAATGCAGAATAAAAAGCCCAGAGATCCATTACAGAATTTATGCACACTGCAATACAACCATCGACTTCAGCACCAGAACCTCTACCATCCACTTCTACCGACAACCAACAAGCATCCACCTCAGCCCAGTAGGGCCACACCATCCATATCCACTCTTCACTACCATCCACAAACATCATTACCCACAATTTAAGGTAAAAATACTATTATTTCTATTGCATTTGTAGTCTTAAGCAGTAATACAGTAGATCATGACAATGCACTACAATTACATATCCACCTCAGCTCAGTAGGCCACACCATCCATATCCACTCTTCACTACCATCCACAAACATCATTACCCACAATTTAAGGTAAGAAATACTATTATTTCTATTGCATTTGTAGTCTTAAGCAGTAATACAGTAGATCATGACAATGCACTACAATTACATATCCACCTCAGCTCAGTAGGGCCACACCATCCATATCCACTCTTCACTACCATCCACAAACATCATTACCCACAATTTAAGGTAAAAATACTATTATTTCTATTGCATTTGTAGTCTTAAGCAGTAATAGATCATGACAATGAACTAAAATTACATATTAGCCTTCAATTTTTGCAAGATATGTTGGTCTAAAAAAACTTGTTTGGCTTTTGGGGACTCTCAAACACGTATCCCCATTTTCCCATAAGTTCTGTTAATTATTTAAGACGAAATTATCTAACACGACTTTTTCAGGAACGTATCTATCGTGCTAAATGACGTCCTACTGTACTTACCTACCTACTTGCCTACCTACTTACCTACCAACCTATTGTTCTATGATATATATACACATATATAATGACTGGACACTCCATCAACTTCACTTAGCACTTGAAGCTGTGTGTGTGTGTGTGTGTGTGTGCATGGACATCTAAATTTGCTGAGTCAGGGTAAGGCAGCTGTCAAAATGACATATTATACCATTACTCACCACCCTCACTGCTGTCAACCTGTCAACACAAGGGGACCCATGTCTTCTCCCCACAACTTCCTTCCTATCTTCCTTTCTTCCTTCCTTCCTTTCTTACTTACTTATTTCCTTCCTTCCTTTCTTACTTATTTCCTTCCTTTCTTACTTACTTATTTCCTTCCTTTCTTTCTTACTTATTTCCTTCCTTCCTTCCTCTCATCTCTTCCTTCCTGCCTACCTTTCTTCCTTCATTCATTCATTCCTTTTTTTTCTTCCTTCCTTTCTTACTTCTTTTGTTCCTTCCTTCCTCTCATCTCTCCTTCCTTTCTTACTTCTTTTGTTCCTTCCTCTCATCTCTCCTTCCTTTCTTTCTTTCTTCTTTCCTTCCTTTCCAACTTCTTTCCTTCCTTCCCAACTTCTTTCCTTCCTTCCTTTCATCTCTTCTTTCCTTCATTCCTCTCATCTCTTCTTTCCTTCCTTCCTCTCATCTCTTCCTTCCTTCCTTACTTTCTTTCTTTCTTCCTTCTTTCCTTCTGGTATCCTGGGCATTGCTTTCGGTCACAAACTCCTCAAAACCATGAAATTCATCTTCAGAGACACTTCCATCTGTGTTAGAGCTATCACTGGGGAAGAGAAGAGTCCCAGATTCGCCGGGGAGTCAGATATTTCTTACCGCTAGGGATGCTGAACATGGACTACTGAAATGTCTTTCCCACAATGCACCACCGGCTGCCCGATTTTTTTTATACTGCGCACACTGACCACACAGACCCATTCTCTCACATGTGGGCCTACCAGCTTTCTCCCACTTGATTTGAGGCCGCTAGAATTTAGGCGTATAAATACGTTCGAAAAATTGGCTCGTAAGACGTATATACGTCCGAAACAGTCAAGGAGTTAAGACCCATTCTATGCTGACCAGGCATCTCAGGCCAATCGTGCCAAATTTGGAGGCATGAAAAATAAAACGTATATATACGTTTGGGGCAGTAGCAGTACTAACGTATATATACGTTTGGACCGTTTAAGGGTTAAAATACAAAAACATGCACACTTGAGTTTTCAAATCTATATGGACAACAACCATCTCAGCTTAAGAAAGCATATTTCAGAATGCTTATAGTGAAAGGTATAGGGCACAGTGAGTGAGGGATGTCCCAGAAAATTAAAAGAAAAAATTAATATGGAAAATTATTGTGGCAAGGAAAACTTGTATTTTGAGATAAAATAGTGGAAATCAACATCAGCTCATTGTTTACAATATGGTGGATTGCACCAGGTCTAACAATGGTTTTGCACAAAAGAAAGAAGCAAGTGGAGGGATGGACAAAGTAGAACAAAATCAGTTGAGATGGGAAAGACTGTTAGAAAATCAAGTAATGAAAACACAGTGAACCCTCAGTTTTTGTCATTAATCCATTCCAAAGAGACTGGTGAAAATTTAAATCAATAAAAACTGAAACCATTTTCCCCATAAGAACTAATGTAAATCCAATTAATCCATTCCAGACACCCAAAAGTATTAACAAAAAAATTTTTTTTTAGTTTAAATACAGTGGTACCCGGTTTACGATGGTCCCCAAACTCACCTTTTATGTAAGTTTATTTTTTAAATGCTTTTGTAAGTGTAATTTTGGGGTCTAAAAGGACTAGTCTATTTTACAACATTTCTTAAGGAGATAAATTCGTTTGGTAATGGCACTTGAACAGCATTCTGGAATGAAAAAATATCGTAAACCGGGGTACCACTGTATAGATTTACACGCAGAAAAGAATGAACAATCAACATGACACTTACCTTTATCGAAGACTCTTGTTGGAGTATGGAAGACAGGGAGAGGGAAGAGAGGTTATTCTTTGGTAGGGTAATCCCCCTCCATAAGGACTTTAGGTACCAAGTCCTTATCTGGGGTCACTTCCCTTCTTTGTCTTTTACTGCCACAAGGACCAGGTTGAGAATCACTGGACCCCTGTAGCTCAAAAAATTGTTCCAGAGAGCTCTGTTTCTGGCATCTCTTTAAAATTTGCCTGAAATGGGACAAGGCATTGTCATTGAACATGTCGCAGACATGGCCTGCAACAGCTTTGTTAGGGTGATGTTCCTCCACAAATGTTTGCATCCTACTCCACATTGTAAAAGTCTCCTTAATCTCTGAAGAAAGCACCTTCTTTCATTTCTGTTCCTCCTCCTGTGAAGCAATTTCCTCAGCTGTGCTCTATTGCTGTTGCAGATGAAGCTCTTCCAGCTCTTCAATGGTTAGCTCTTCACTGTGGTCCTCCACCAACTCTTCCACATCCTGGCCACTCACATCCAATCCCATGGACTTTCCCAAAGCCACAACAGATTCCACAACAGGCATAGGGTTGTCAGGGTCAGCCTCAAACCCTTCAAAATCTTTGTCGAGGACACAATCTGGCCACAATTGTCTCCAAGCAGAGTTCAAAGTCCTGGAAGTCACTCCCTGCCAAGCTTTATCTATAAGAGTTATGCAATTGAGGATACTGAAGTGATCTTTCCAGAACTCTCTTAGGGTCAATTCAGTGTCTGAGGTCACATCAAAGCACCTTTGAAACACTGCTTTGGTGTAGAGGTTTTTGAAGTTTGAAATGATCTGCTGGTCCATGGGCTGGATGAGAGGAGTGGTATTAGGGGGCAAGAACTTCACTGTAATGAAACTAAACTCCTCCACCATTTGGTCATCCAAGTCTGGAGGATGAGCACGAGCATTGCCCATTACCAGGAGGCATTTGAGTGGCAATTTATTTTCCAGGAGGTATTTCTTCACGCTCGGGCCAAACACTTCATTAAACCAATCAAAGAAAATTTCCCTCGTGACCCATGCCTTACTGTTAGCCTTCCACATCACACAATTTAATTTTGGCGACAGTTTTTCTTGAACACTCTGGGATTTTCAGTGATACACCAGTAAAGGTTTCACTTTGAAATCCCCACCATAGAAAAAGAAAGTTAGCCTGTCTTTCATAGGCTTGTGTCCTGGCAGTGCCTTTTCCTCCTGCATGATGTAGGTCCTCTTTGGCATTTTCTTCCAAAAGAGGCCTGTTTCGTCACAATTGAACACTTGTTGGGGGAGTTATCCTTCATGCACAAATTTTTCAGCCGTACATTTGTCAGAACTTGCAACCTCGCCATGCCTTACCACACTATGCATGCCACTACACTTCTAAAATCTCTCAAACCAGCCTTTGCTGGCCTTAAATTCACAAACATCAGCACTTGTTTTGGGCAGTTTCTTTACAAGATCGGCATGCAACTGCCTTGCCTTTTCACAAATTATCGACTGCATAACACTATCTCCTGCTAACTGTTTTTTGGGTTTATCCACACCAACAACAAATTCTCAACATCTTTGATTATTTGTGATCTCTTTGTTAGCATATTTACCCTTTTGCAACAACAGCTTCCTTGATTTCCTTTTGAATGGGGCTTTCCTGTACATCCTGCTGAGGTCGGCCACACGCACTCTACTTTCATATTTTTCGATATCTTTCTTTAATTCTATCGAGTTTCTCACCTTCTTTACCAAAGGGCTGGCACTAGGAGCTTTCTTTAGGCCCATGTTGGCTTATTTAGCAGTTGCAAGCAAAAAAAAGAATGTATTATTATGAAATGTATCGTATGGATGCGTGTAGTGATGGTCACTCGCCAAGAAATAATGCCACATGCTTGGACGTGTTCTGTACGACCGCCAAATTTTGAGGCAAATCACGAAACTTGAGGCTATATTTTGACGAAAAAAGTTGCCGATAATCGAAATTCACAAAACCTGAAACTCACGAAATTCAGGGGTCCACTGTACATATATATACAGTGGTCCCTGGTTTCGTGTTTAATCCGTTCAGAGGAGGCACTAAAACTGAAACACACGAAAACTGAAGCCATTTTCCCCATAAGAAATAATGGAAATTCAATTAATCCGTTTCAGACACCCAGGAGTATTAACAAAAAAAAATTTTTTAGAGATTAAATATAGATTTACATACAGAAAAGAATAACAAATAAATATAAAGCACTAATAACATGTATAAATGAACATTTAACATCACACTTACTTTTATTGGCGACTCTTGTTGGTGTATGGAAGATGGAGAGGAGAGAGGAGGCGAGTTTATTGTTGGGAGGCAGGACAAAATGCTTCAATTTGACACTAATATCAGCTCTACGGCTTATTTATCTATCACAATTCATCTAATATGACATAATAAACAATATAAATAACATAAAAACGTGATATACACTCTAGAATGAATAAAATATGTCTCATTACGAATGTGGTGGGGCATACTCGGTCCAGCTATGAAAACATCTTCCTATTCTTTCATCCTTCAGACGCATTAGTATAAGAGAAACGGAGTTTGTAATGCTAACTGCATTAGATCACTTATTTCCAGTCACTTCAAGGTGTGAACAGAAATCATTCCTGTCCAGGCTGGCTGGTAACAACAACAGCAGCAGCAACAACAACAACTGGTTTGTTGACAAAACTACCGAAACATCTACACACTCATTCTCTCTCGTTTATTCATTTAATCTTGTTTACTCACCTCTCACTCTACATTAAGACTGCCTCTTACCACCACTGCCTCTCATCACCACTGCCTCTCACCACCACTGCCTCTCACCACCACTGCCTCTCACCACCACTGCCTCTCACCACCACTGCCTTTCACCACCACTGTCTCACCACCACTGCCTCTCACCACCACTGCCTCTCAGCACCACTGCCTCTCACCACCACTGCCTCTCAGCACCACTGCCTCTCAGCACCGCCTCTACCACCGCTTCTTTCCAGTCACTTCAAGGTGTGAACAGAAATCATTCCTGTCCAGGCTGGCTGGTAACAACAACAGCAGCAGCAGCAACAACAACAACTGGTTTGTTGACAAAACTACCGAAACTTCTACACTCTCATTCTCTCTCGTTTATTCATTTAATCTTGTTTACTCACCTCTCACTCTACATTAAGACTGCCTCTTACCACCACTGCCTTTCATCACCACTGCCTCTAACACTGCCTCAACCAACAAACAAGCACCACTGCCTCTCACCACCACTGCCTCTCACCACCACTGCCTCTCACCACCACTGCCTCTCACCACCACTGCCTCTCACCACCACTGCCTCTCACCACCATTGCCTCTCATCACCACTGCCTCTCACCACCACTGCCTCTCACCAACATTGCCTCTCATCACCACTGCCTCTCACCACCATTGCCTCTCATCACCACTGCCTCTCACCACTCATCACCACTGCCTCTCACCACTCATCACCACTGCCTCTCACCACCACTGCCTCTCACCACCACTGCCTCTCACCACCACTGCCTCCCATCATCACTGCCTCTCATCACCACTGCCTCTCACCACTTTGCTACGATTTCTTTCTTTAATTCTATGGTATTCCTCACTTTCTTTACCAAAGGACTGACACTAGGAGCTATCTTTGGGCCCGTGGTGGCTTATTTAGCAGTCACACACAATAATCAAGGGCCAAAAACAATGGATTCTTAAGAAATGTTTTGTATGAACTCGCAGGATAATGTTCACTCAACAAGAAACAATGCTACACTGCCTGAGAATGTGCGTAGGAGGCGGGCTTGTGGGCTTTGTATGTGCGCTGGGCACTGGACAGGGTTCCGGACCAAGCACGAAAACGGAGGGAACACACGAAAACAGAGGGCAATTTTCCACGAAAAAACTACACGAAAACTGAAATACACGAAAACAGAGATACACGAAAACCGAGGGACCACTGTACAGTGGTCCCTCGTGTTTCTGTCTTTCCGAATACAGTGGACCCCCGAGTTTCGTAAGGCTCATATTTCGTAAAAATCGTGTTTCGTAAGCTTTTTTCTATTTCGTGTATCGTAAACTGGCTCTTGTTTCGTAACGTATTAGACCTGTCCGCCTGCTCCGCGCCTGCGCAGGACGCAAAACGCCCGCCAGTGAAGCGTTGTTTACCATTGAGAGAACATTACCAAGCGTGCTCTTTCAAACATTCACAATACATTTGGTGTCTTTTTTGGTGGTTTAGTGATTGTCACTGTGAAATAAGTCACCATGGGTCCAAAGAAGCTTCCTAGTGGCACCCCTGTGGTAAAGAAAGTGAGGAACACCATCGAACTGAAGAAAGAGATTATAGAAAAATATGAGAGTGGCATACGTCTGAGTGATCTTGCCAGGATGTACAAGAAAACCCCATCTAATATCAGCTCTATCCTGGCAAAGAGAAATGAGATCAAGGAAGCTAATGTTGCAAAAGGGGTTGATATGTTAACGAAAAATAGATTGAAAACAGTGGATGAGGTTGACAAGTTGTTGTTGGTGTGGATCAATGAAAAACAGAGAGTGGGTGATAGTACAGTGGTCCCTCGGTTTTCGCCGAAAATTCGTTCCAGAATGCTGCTCAAGTGCCATTACCGAACGAATTTACTTCCTTAAGAAATAATGTCACGTAGGTTAGTCTATTTCAGACCCCCAAAAATACACTTGCAACAGCACTTACAAAAATACACTTACATAAATGTTTGAGTTTGGAGATGCACGAAAACCGAGGGACCACTGTATTTCCATGGCGATAATTTGTGAAAAGGCAAGGAAGTTAAACGCAGATCTTGTCAAGACAATGCCTGCAACCAGTGGTGAGGCGAGTGATTTTAAAGCCAGCAAAGGCTGGTTTGACAGGTTTAAGAAACATAGTGGCATACACAGAATTGTGAGACATGGTGAGGCAGCCAGCTCAGACAAACGTGCAGCTGAAAAGTTTGCGAGTGAATTTAAGGGGTTCGTAGAGGCTGAAGAATTCCTCCCCAACAAGTGTTTAACTGTGATGAAACAGGCCTGTTTTGGAAGAAAATGCCCAACAGGACCTTCATTACTCAGGAGGAAAAGGCACAGCCAGGACACAAGCCTATGAAAGACAAGCTAACTCTTATGATGTGTGCCAATGCCAGAGGTGATTTTAAAGTGAAGCATTTACTGGTGTATCACTATGAAAATCCCAGACCCTTCAAGAAACACAGTGTTGACAAGAATAATTTGTGTGTGCATTGGAAGGCTAACACCAAGGCATGGGTCACTACGGAGACTTTCAAGGAATGGGTGACTGGAGTGTTTGGCCCTAGTGTGAAGAAATACCTAATGGAAAAGAAATTGGGACTCAAGTGCCTCCTGGTACTGGACAATGCTCCTGCTCATCCTCACAACTTGGAAGAGTTGTTGCCTGACAACTTAAATTTCATCAGAGTGAAGTTCTTGCCTCCTAACACCACTCCTCTCATCCAGCCCATGGACCAGCAGGTCATTGCAAACTTCAAGAAACTGTACACCAAAGCAGTGTTTCAGAAGTGCTTTAATGTGACCAATGACTCTGAATTGACCCTAAGAGAGTTCTGGAAAGATCACTTCAATATCGTGCATTGCATACGCCTTATAAGTAAGGCTTGGGAGGAAGTGACTTCCAGGACTTTGAACTCTGCTTGGAGACCACTGTAACCACATTGTGTTGAAAAGAGGGATTTTGAAGGATTTTAGGTTGACCCTGACCCTGACGACCCTGTGCCTGTTGTGGAAGATATTGTGGCATTGGGGAACAGCCTGGGGTTGGAGGTGAGTGGTGAGGATGTGGAAGAGTTGGTGGAGGAGCACAGGATAGAGCTAACAACTGAAGAGCTGCAAGACCTTCATCTGGAACAGCAACAGACCACAGCTGAGGTTATTGCTTCACAGGAGGAGGGAGAGAGGAGGTGCCTTCTTCAGTGCTTAAGATGTGTACAAAGTGGAATGAGTTGCAGACATTTATTGAAAGACACCACCCTGAGCAAGCTGAAATGAGCCTTCTGTGCAACCACTTCAGTGACAGAGCCATGTTGCACTTCAGGAAAGTGTTGAAGAGTCGCCAGAAACAGAGGACTGTGGACAGTTACTTTACCAGGCAGGGGTCTAGTGACTCTTAAGCTGGTCCTAGTGGCATTAAAAGACCAAGAAGGGAAGTAACCCCAGAGAGGGATTTGTTACCTGAATTCCTTTTGGAGGGGGATTTCCCTTCCAACCACTAACACCCTGCCCCTGTCATCAACCCTATCTTCCAGATACCTGTAACTCTTCAATAAAGGTAAGTAAATGTATATATACAGTGGTACCCCGACTTACGATATTTTTTCATTCCAGAATGCTGTTCAAGTGCCATTACCAAACGAATTTATCTCCATAAGAAATGATGTAAAATAGACTAGTCCTTTTAGACCCCCAAAATTACACTTACAAAAGCATTAAAAAAAATTAACTTACATAAAAGGGTGTGTTTGGGGACCATCGTAAATCGGGGTACCACTGTATATAGTTTTTTTTTTTTTTCAACAAGTCGGCCGTCTCTCACCGAGGCAGGGTGACCCAAAAAGAAAGAAAATCCCCAAAAAGAAAATACTTTCATCATCATTCAACACTTTCACCACACTCATACATAATTACTGTCTTTGCAGAGGAGCTCAGATACGACAGCTGAGAATTGTCCCTCCCAGCTGTCACTATCCCAGACCCCTCCTTTAAAGTGCAGGCATTGTACTTCCCATTTCCAGGACTCAAGTCCAACTAAATCAATTAACTGGTTTCCCTGAATCCCTTCACAAAATGTTACCCTGCTCACACTCCAACAGATCGTCATGTCCCAAAAACCATTCGTCTCCATTCACTCCTATCTAACACGCTCACACATGCTTGCTGGAAGTCCAAACCCCTCGCCCACAAAACCTCCTTTACCCCTTCCCTCCAACCTTTTCTAGGACTGACCCTACCCCGCCTTCCTTCCCTACAGATTTATACGCCTCCAAGTCATTCTACTTTGATCCATTCTCTCTAAATGACCAAACCACCTCAACAACCCCTCTTCAGCCCTCTGACAAATACTTTTAATAACTCCACACCTCCTAATTTCCACATTCCGAATTTTCTGCATAATATTTACACCACACATTGCCCTTAGACAGGACAACTCCACTGCCTCCAGCCTCCTCCTCGCTGCAGCATTTCCAACCCATGCTTCACACCCATATAAGAGTGTTGGTACCACTATACTTTCGTACATTCCCTTCTTTGCCTCCATGGATAACGTTTTTTTGTCTCCACAGATATCTCAACGCACCACTCACCTTTTTTCCTTCATCAATTCTATGGTTAACCTCATCCTTCATAAACCCATCCGCTGACACGTCAACTCCCAAATATCTGAAAACATTTACTTCTTCCATAATCCCTCTCTCCAATGTGATATCCAATTTTTCTTTATTTAAATCGTTTGATACCCTCATCACCTTACTCTTATCTATGTTCACTTTTAACTTTCTACCTTTACACACTCTCCCAAACTCGTCCACTAACCTTTGCAACTTTTCTTTAGAATCTCCCATAAGCACAGTATCATCAGCAAAAAGTAACTGTGTCAACTCCCATTTTGCATTTAATTCTCCATGATTTAATCCCACCCCTCTCCCCAACACCCTAGCATTTACTTCTTTTACAATCCCATCTATAAATATATTAAACAACCATGGTGACATTACACATCCCTGTCTAAAACCTACTTTTACCGGGAAGTAATCTCCCTCTCTCCTACACACCCTAACCTGAGCCTCACTATCCTCAGCCTTCAGTAACTTACTACCTATTCCATACACTTGCAACATTTGCCACATTGCTCCCCTATCCACTCTATCATATGCCTTTTCTAAATCCATAAATGCAATAAAAACTTCTCTACCTTTATCTAAATACTGTTCACATCCAACCTTTATTTTACTCCACATAATCCTTGAATTTATACATTTATATTCCTTCTTTACCTGCCATAACTGATTATTTAACATTATTGCCACTCCTTTAGCTCTAACTCTATTTGAAACCCCTGACCTAATCCCATTTATTTCTCCCTACTGAAACTCTCCTACCCCCTTCAGCTTTGTCTCACTTAAAGCCAGGACATCCAGCTTCTTTTCATTCATAACATCTACAACCATCTCTTTCTTATCATTCGCACAACATCCACGCACATTCAAACATCCCACTTTGACGGGTTTCTTCTTTTTCTTTTTAGTAAGTTATACAGGAAAAGGGGTTACTAGCCCATTGTTCCCGGCATTTTAGTTGACTTTTACAACACGCATGGCTTACGGAGGAAAGATTCTTATTCCACTTCCCCATGGATAATATATATATATACAGTGGTACCCCGGTTTACGATGGTCCCCAAACTCACCCTTTTATGTAAGTTTATTTTTTTAAATGCTTTTGTAAGTGTAATTTTGGGGGTCTAAAAGGACTAGTCTATTTTACAACATTTCTTAAGGAGATAAATTCGTTTGGTAATGGCACTTGAACAGCATTCTGGAATGAAAAAATATCGTAAACCGGGGTACCACTGTATATTGTTTTTAATTATTTTGTATGTGAATATTTTTTTATGGAACGGATTAATTGTATTTACATTATTTCTTATGGGAAATAAGGGTTCGAATTTCGTAAACTTCGTGTTAAGTAATAGCTCCTGGAACAGATTAATTACGATACTCGGGGGTCCACTGTATATCGGTTTTTTCGTGTTTCGAGCGCTTTTTTCAGTCAATGTTTTTTTTGTGTATTGGCCATTTACTCGTGTATCGGTCCGTACCAGACCTGTCCACCTGCCCGTGCTTGCACGCCTCGCCACACAGGACGCCAGTCTAGCGTTGTTTACCATTGAGAGAACATTACCCAGCGCGCTCTTTCAAACATTTCACAATAAATTTATTGTGTTTATTGCTGGTTTAGTGATTGTCACTGTGAAATATGTCACCATGGGTCCAAAGAAGCTTCACAAGTCGATAAAGGCTATAGCACCAGCCAGTGATAAAGTGTAGCATTAACAGTGTAGCAATGGAAATAAGTCACTCTGTCTGACTTTTTTGGGTTATCCTAGGTTTTCTACACATATGCTGCTATGTATGATATTCTATGTATAACTGGATTTGTGTATACCTGAATAAACTTACTTAATTTAAGCGATTAATCGCTAGAAAATGACAAACTTAACTCCTACAATGTTGTTTGAGGATTATAGCGACACTGACAAGGGTGCCACCATTTCCTCCAAGGTAAGTGTATTTCTTATATATATAAGTGTGAATATTTCTTATTTATAAATTAAAGTGTAAATATTTCTTATTTATAAATTAAAGTGTAAATATTTCTTATTTATAAATTATGTACAGTGTTTGTTTGAATAGTGGTGATGGCCACACCACTGCTTATGGTCAGTGGCCCTTATACCCAACAACAACAAACACACTACCACGAGTCCTTACATTGTAATGACATGTTTTATTCATTCTAGAGTTTATATCATGTTTCTATGTTATTAATATTGTTTATTATGTCATATTAGATGAATTGTGCTAGATAAATAAGGTGTAGAGTTGATATTATTGTCATATTGAAGGAATATCTTGTCCTGCCTGCAAACAAACTCTCCCGACTCTCTCATATGCCAACAAGAGTCTTCAATAAAGGTAAAACTTATTTAACTGTTCATTTGTCCATTATAATTAGTGATTTATATTTATTTCTCATTGTTTTCTGTATGTAAAACTATAGTATTTATTCTTTAACCCTTTCAGGGTCAAGGGGTCTCGAAACTCGTTCTCAGGGTCCCAAAAATTTAAAAAAAAAAAAAATTATTTTTCTTATGAAATGATAGAGAATCTTTTTCCGATCATAACACCACAAAAATTATGAAATTTGATCGAAAACTAACGGAATTATGCTTTCGCGAAGTTAGCGGCAGCCATGACACTTACGCATCAGCGATTTCGCCCACTTTGGGCCCTATTTTCGGCAAATTCCAATGTTTCAGGCAACTAAATTTATAGCTATTTCGCTAGAACTCCATTTCTCCTATCGATTGAGTACAAGAAACCGCCTATTTACCTTTTACAACTACCCAAAATAGTGGTCAGAAAATGGCAATTTGGCCCATTTCACACAAATTTCAACGTGCCAATTTCAAAATAGGGTCCAGAATAAACAAGGCAGACATTCCTGGCACTAAAATAACGTCTTCTCTGTTCATTAGTCACGTTTCCAGGCCCCTCTTACATTACTTTTGCTTTTGATTTTGAATTTTTATTCTAACAAAAAATAGAAGATTTACTGTTATGTATACAACTGCATCATTGTATAAATGGTATAAATAATATTAGAGCACTTGTGCATGAATATTAGACTCGCCAGTTGATGTGTATTGGATGCATGGTGTGATTGTTTACTCTTGAACATCGTCAAAATCGAACATTTTCGCTACTTTGAGCTCAATTTCAAGGTACTTGTCTTTGTCAAACCAATCAAAATCATCTCCATTTCTGTAATATATCTTCCATTCTATCAAATGAGACCAAGAAAACGAGAATACATCAATAAATACCATCGAAAATAGACTGCAAAGTGCTGTTTTAAACCAAAAACACGGTCAGAGTTTTTTCCTCATTATGCACTGTGTGGTGCAGGAATTTTTATACTGCGCACACTGACCCGACCCATTCTATCACATCTAGGCCTAACAGCCTGTTTCTGCTTGATTTGAGGGCACTAGAATTTAAGCGTACTAGTACGTCAATAACCCCAGGGCGTAAGCCGTACTAGTACGTCAATAACCCTGAAAGGGTTAAAAATATAATTTTTGTGAATATTTTTTGGTGGAAATAGATTAATTGTATTTACACTATTTCTTATGGAAATAAGGTTTTGAGTTATTCGTGTTAAGGTCTAGCTCCTGGAAGGATTATGACCGATAGTCGAGGGACAACTGTATATACAGTGGAACCTCTACTTACAAATTTAATCCGTTCCGTGACCTTGCTCGCATCTCGATTTGCTCATTTGAAGAGTCAATTTTCCTTATTTAAATTAAATGAAATGGAATTAATCCGTTTCAGTGGAATTCCAGGCACGACAAAATACTTCAATATTTCCTAATATCAACTCTACGACTATTTATCTATCACAATTCATGTAATATGACATAAACAATATTAATAACATTAGAAATTTGTATGAAATTGGCCAAATTGCCAATTTCTGACCACTTTTGGGTAGTTGAAATTGGTAAATAGGAGGTTTCTTGTACTCAATCGAAAGAAGAAATGGAGTTCTGGCGAAATAGCTATGATTTTAGTAGACTGGAACACTGGAATTGGCCAAAAATAGGGCTCAAAGTGAACGAAATCACAGATGCGTAAATATCGTCGAGACTGATAACCTCGAGACATAATTCCGTTAGTTTTCCATCAAATTTCATACTTTTGTGTCATTATGATCGGAAAAAGATTCTCTATCATTTCACAAGAAAAAAAAATTTTTTTTTTTTCCAAAAATTTTCGACCCTGAGAACGAGTTTGGGAGAGGGGCCTGTCGACCCCAAAGGTTATAATCCCAACTAGCGTTAGAACAAGAGTTAGCCTGTCTTTCATAGGCCTGTGTCCAGGCAGTGTTTTTTCCTCCTGAGTAATGTAGGTCCTGTTTGGCATTTTCTTCCAAAACAGGCCTGTTTCGGATTAAAATCGAAAATCAAGGGATGACTGTACATTGGACCCTCAGTTTTCCTGAGTCTCACTTTTCGTGAATTTTGGTTATCGGCAATTTTTTCGTCAAAATATAGCCTTGGTTTTCGTTATTTCCCTTGGATTTCAGCGGTCGTATGGAACATGACAAAGCCTCCCACAGACGCATTCAGAGTCAATCTGACATTGTTTTTCGGCGAGTGAGCATCGCCCCCCCCCCGCGTTCATACAAAACATTTTGTAATAATCCATTGTTTTTTGTGCTTGCAACTGCTAAATAAGGAGCAAGGGGCTAGTAACCCCTTCTCCTGTATATATTACTAAATGTAAAAGGTGAAACTTTTGTTTTTTCCTTTTGGGTCACCCCGCTTCGGTGGGAAACGGCCGACGTGTTGAAAGAAGAAGAAAAACTGCTAAATAAGCCACCATGGGCCCAAAGAAAGCTCTCAGTGCCAGCCCTTTGGTAAAGAAGGTGAGAAACACGATAGAATTAAAGAAAGAAATCATAGAAAATCATGAAAGTGGCCGAACTTGCCAGGATGTATGGGAAGCCCCATTTAACGTCACTTCCACTGTGGAGAAGAAAAAGGAAATCAAGGAATCTGATGTTGAAAGGGAAAATGTGCTAACGACACCGAGATTGCAAATAATCAAAGATATTGAGTTGTTGTTGTTGGTGTGGATCAACCAAACACAGTTAGTGGGAGATAGTGTTGTGCAGTCGATAATTTGCGAAAAGGCAAGGCAGGTGTATGCCGATCTCAAAGAGAATGTCTGGAGCAGTGCTCATGTTAGTGAATTTAAGGCCAGCAAGGCTGGTTCGAAAATTTCAAGAAGCGAAGTGGCATACACAGCATTGTAAGTCATGTTGAGGCTGCAAGTTCAGCCAAACATGCAGCTGAAAATTTTTGCATGAATTCAAGGAGTACATAGAGGCTGAAGGATTCCTCCCCAAAAGTTTCAATTGTGGAAACAGGCTCTTTTGGTGGTCCTAGTGCCATTAAAAAACAAAGAAGGAAGTAACCCCAGAAAGGATTCGGTCCTAAAGTCTTTATGGAAGGGGATTCCCCTTCCAAACAATATAACTCTGCTCCCTCCCCCTCCTCCCATCTTCCATACACCAACAAGAGTCTTCAATAAAGGTAAGTGTGAAGTTGTTATTGTTTTTTGCTTTATATTCTGTATGTAAATCTATATTTATTCTCCAAAAAAATTATTTTTTTTTAATACTTTTGAGTGTCTGGACGGATTAATTGGTTTACATTATTTCTTATGGGGAAAATGGTTTCGGTTTTGTGAATTTCGGTTTTGGAGACTCTCTGGAATGGATTAATCACGAAAACTGTATATACATCTGTCTTGACCACACCTGTGGTTACATATGTGACAACCTCACCACTAATCATAGATAAACACAACTAGGTGTGGGGTTATGGACTGGGAAGTTACTAGAGTGGGAAAAATGGTGGATGCTGCTGCCGTAGCTGGCGTTGCCATCCTGCCATATTATGTCCTATTTTATTCATTCTGAGTATATATCATGTTTCTATGTTATTAATATTGTTTATTATATCATATTAGATGAATTGTGATAGATACATGCCGTAAAAGTTCATATTGCGTTATTTTGTCATGCCTCTGGGGGCTGGAACGGATTAATTGCATTTCAATTAATTTAAATGAGGAAAATTGACTCAGCATATAATAAGGTCACAGAATTGATTAAGTTCGTGCTGAGGTTCCCTGTAAACCCTTTGACTGTTGCACCCTAATCCTGGGGTGTCTCCTGTTGTCGCAAAATTTTGGAAAAAAATAAATTATTTATTCTTATGAAATGATAGAAATCTTTTCCGATGGTAATAACACAAAAGTAAAAATTTTATGGAAAACTTCGGAATTATGCCCTTCAATTAACGTTCAACGTATATACGCATCGGGATTCCTGACTTTGGCCTACAGTCAATTCCTTGTTACAGTCGACCAAACTCTACTTTTCTTTAGACCCATTAGTTCTATCGATTGAGTACAAGAAACCACCAATTTACCAATTTCAACTACCCAATAAAGTTAAAATTAATTTGGACAATTTCTAAAAAAAAAAGATGTCAATTTAAAATAGGGCCAGAATAAACAATGCAGACATTCCTGGCACTAAAATAAAATTCTCTTTTCAATATGTTTTCCCCATTTTCCCGGAAACCCCAAAAAAATAAAATTTATCAAAAATCATTAAATGGTTTTTTCCAAACACGGGGGAGGTTTTTTCCCCCTTTGATGTGTTGAGGATTTTTACTCGACATGAAACAACCCCTTTCCATATTGGGCCTCAGCTTTTCCTTTATTTAAACCCTAAAAGGGGTATTAAAAGCCCCCAAAAAATCAAACTATATACGGCCAAAAAAAGTCAAAAAGGGTTAAAAAAAAAAAAAGTAGAATAAAAGTAAAAATATTACTTCATGCCTCTATATTTAGTAATCTGATGCCCTTTTTTTTTTAAAATCAGAAAAATATTCTTAAGATTTTAAAAAATTTTTTTTTTTTTTTTTAAATTTTTTTTAATGGAAGTTTGTGAGCAAGGGGTGGTAAAGGGTTAATTTGTATACCTTTTATCTATGATCAAAATTTTTAGTGTAGCTGAAAAAATAACTCTTATATTAACTCTTTCCCTTGTTAGCTTGATGTTTCGTAATTTTTATTAATTCTCTGATTTTATGATGGATTGGGGGTCTTTCCATTAATTCATTAATTTGTAATTTTTGCTCTTCATTTTTTTTTATCATACTAAATTTGAGAAATGTGATTTTGTAAATGGTCCAATCAGACTCCTCTCTTCTATGTCGAGTTATTTGTGTATACAGTAGGGCCCCGCTTTTGGCATTTCGCCTTATGGCTTCAGTTAATACGCGAGTTCAAATTTGACCAAAATTTTTTTTTTAATATTTTT
>WNWK01021456.1:0-34068 GCA_009830355.1 Cherax destructor
TTTTCCTCATAACCTAGGGGATGGTGATTATGTTTGGTTTTAAAAGTTCCCTTTAGGGGGCTTATATGGGTTTTTTTTTTTCACATACTTGGGTATGCCGTTTTCCAACATTTGTATGAAAAAAAAAATTTTTCCTGAGATGGGTTTCTCATTTCCCCATTTGTGCCTTACTGTTGTGGAAGGCAGTTTTGGGTAGATTTTTTTTTAAAACTGTCTCCTTTGAATTTGTTTTTAAATATTAATTTGCTTATTGTGCAGGCTGATCTATCCTTTAACATAATCTTTTTTTTGGTGTTTCCCCACTTGTTTTTTTTTGAAAAAAAAGTTTTCAGTTTTGGAGATGATCTATGTTCTGTGCTTTACGTTTTTAAAAACTGGTGAAGGGGTTTTTTTTCTTCCTGTGTCTTTTATTGATGTTAATGATCCATGGTAGTTTTGTAGGGGTTCCCTGTTAGTATAATTATTTTTTTTTTAAAAGCGTAAGGGTTTTTTTATGAGGATAGTGAGGCTCAGGTTAGAGTGGGGGGGAAGGGGGGACTTTTCCCGGGGTGGGCCTTAAAAAAGGATGTGTGATGTCCGTGGTTGTTCAATATATTTATAGATGGGGTTAAAAGAGAAGTGAATGCGAGGGTCTTGGCAAGAGGTGTTGGGAAAAAAGATAAAGAAAAATAAAAGTGGGAGTTGTCACAGTTGCTTTTGCTTAATTTTTTGGGGAATTCAAGAAAGCTGCGGGTTGGGGGGGGTGGTGGGTGTTAAAAAAGAAAATTGAAAGTGAATATAGGAAAGAGTAAGGTGATGAGGAAAAAAAAAAGAATAGGTGACAAAATTGGATATCAGATTGGAGGAGGGTATGGAGGAGGTAATGTATTCAGATATTTGGGAGTGGACATGTGGGGTGGGTCTATGAAGGATGATGAATCTAGAAATGGGGGGAAAAGGGTGAGGGGGTTTTAGTCTGTGAGACAAAAAACCTTGTCCGGAAAAAAAAAGGGGAATGTAGAAGTATAGTTATACAACGCTCTTATATGGGTGTGAAGCATGGGTGATGAATGTTGCAAAGGAAAGGCTGGAGGCAGTGGAATTCATGTCTGAGGTCAATGTGTGGGGAAAATATAATGCAGAGAATTCAGTTTAAATTGGGGGAGTGGGGTTAAAACGATTGTTCAGAGAGCTGAGGGGGGTTGTTGAGGTGGTTTGGACTTTTGGGGAAAGGGGAACGAACAGAGTGACTTCAGTGAAAATTTTTACAGGAAGGGGGGTAGGGTCCCTAGGAAAGGTTGGAGGGGGGGTAAAGGAAGTTTTGTGGGGCTTGGACTTCCAAAAAGCATGGGGAGCGTATTTGATGGGGATGAATGGGGGGATAGGGTTTTTTTAAACTTGACGTGCTGTTGGGTGGAGAAGTAACATTTATGAAGGGATTCAGGAAACCGGCGGGCCCCGGCGGCGGAATGGGAATCAGTCCGGCACTCTGAAGGAGGGGGGAAAGTTTTTTATTGGTGAAAAACACCCTTTGGAAACGGGTGGGTGAATGATGATGAAATTTTTTCTTTTTCGGGCCACCCTCCCTTTGGGGAAAAACGGCCGATGTTTTAAAAAAAAAAAAAAAAAAAAAATTTTACTTTTATGTGTTTATATTGTCTTCTAATTTTTTGTAATAAAGTTTCATTGGGTCGTTTTCTGTTTTTAGACGTGTGAATAATAAGCACTTGGGGATGACTATTTTATATATTTGGGTTTATTATTTACGTCATTTAGTGGCTGTTTGGTTTATGTTTTTGGGATTATGTACATAGGGGTTTTATTTTTTTGTTCATGGATGGTAAGCATTGAGTGATAAGTTTTTTGGTTTTCTGCATTGTTTTTGATTTGCATGTTTTCTTAAGTAGGGGGAAAAATTTTTTAACCTTTGTTAACCTTTGTGTCCGTAGTTCGTCCCAACACAAGTGGAAACGTTAGGTATGTTTTTCCCTTCACCTGCTGTCCCCCTTCCTAGCAATAAGTAGGGGCCTGGGTGTTAGTCGACTGATGTGGGGGTCTCCCGGGGAAGATTAAAAACCACAGTGGAAATAAGACACAGTCCTTCAAGACACAGACTTTCTCAGGTCATCCTGGGTCTAACCTCCCCTGGGGGTTAAAAATCCCAATAAAATTTTCTTGGAAATTTTTTAAAATTTTAAGGTGCATTAAAAAATAATATAAAACTTTTGTAATCAAATAATCTGATTTGTGAATAAAAAAATTGTGACATGGTTCCTAAACCTGTATCCCAAAAGGCAAGAAACATGATTATATATCTTAAAAAACCCAGAGGGGTTGTGCCAAACTTGCACACAAAAACCCCCCAACAGCAAAAGACTCGGCAGACGATGCAACATCTCCCCTGAAAAAAAGAGGGACTAACACGTTAAAAAACAACATAATAAGGGGGTTGGGGCCCAACCTGTTCACTGCCTCCCAGCATAAATAAGGGGGTTCCAACCCCCGGGTGTCTAAGCAGGGATGGAAGGGGCTAAAGTCGGTATCTGACCCCCCGGGCTGTGGTTCGGACGCTGTATTGCGTGCGGCCAGCAGTAACAACCTGGTTGATCAGGCCTGATCCACCAGGGGGGCCCGATCACAGACCGGGCCGCGGGGCGTTGACCCCCGGAACTCCTCAGGTAAACTCCGGCAAACTGGTTGTCGTGGGAACTTCTGCTAATAATCCGGGGTCTTCAGAACCAAATTGGGTTGGGTTTTAGCGAATCTATAATAGGGAAATTTGTGTTAATATTTCCCGCTGAAAAATTGGACTGGAAATTTGCGGGACCTCAAAAATTGCGTGTGGAGGACGAAAATAGAGAACTTCAATGAATCATTCTCAACCAACACACCTTAGCTAAGTGACATTATTCTAATGCACATTTTTTTGACCTTCGTAAATCCTTTTGTTCCTTTAGCTTTAAAGTGTCTTCCAATAATATATGGTGAGTGTTAATATAAATTTTCTCATTTTAATAATTGCAGGTATGGTGTTTTAATAATTACGATACTTTTAAATTAAAAATTTTACCCTGTCTCTGTGTTTTTTTCCAAATCTTTTTGGAGTCGAATCCTGTTGTCTGTCCACTAAACTTCAATGTCCCAGAGTAGCGGGTTTTTTAAAATTTATAATTGTTAATTTAATGTCAGGTCTAGGTTTTGTGAAAATAGTAAAGTGGTCAGTCAAAGGGGTTGCAGTGTGTGACCTCTGTGACTTAATCCCTTACCTCAAAAAATAATAATAATAATAATAAAAATTAAAAATTATTATTATTATTATTATTATTATTATTATTATTATTATTATTATTATTATTATTATTATTATTATTATTATTATTATTATTATTATTATTTTTTTCGTAGTAGTAGTAGTAGTAGTAGTAGTAGTAGAAAATATTATTATTATTATTTTACCACATTAAAAATTTGTATATATCACATTCGCCCCCAATCGCACTGAGTGGTTCTTTGTTCTGACACCTGGTGGCCAACAAAGGATTACTGATTTTCAGAAGATGGCGACTGGAGGAAGGAGGATAAACCCCGTGTGTTTGAAGTTTCGAGGAGCTGTGTCCGGAAAACCGGGATGTTTTGTTGCCTCGATTCCCCGTGATGCTTATGGCATTGGAATTGAGGAATTACGGGCATACCCTGAAGGGCGCACAAAATTTTCATAAAGTTTGCTGAAGCGGCATATGAGGGATTGTGGACAGCTTCCGGGAAAAACCGTGGTGATAAAGCGGGCCCGGGGGTACGCTTGAAGTTTATAAAGATATTATCATATATTCGGCGAAACGTGCCATTTGAAGTTTTGGATGGGGATATTCAAGCAGCTTTTCAACAATTTGGAGTGGTGCATACGGCTGTGATGGGCAAATGGACGACAATTTAGCAGGTTTCGGAAAGGGTATTTTCCCCTCAAAATGACTCTCCGACGGCCTATACCTTCGTATGTTGCCCATGATTTTAGGACTCAAGTCTATGTCACATACCCCGGGTGCAACGCACCTGCGACTATGTGGGGCGTATGATCATGTTGCGCTCTTGTGGGAGGAGGACAGACCGTCGTCAGGAAGGGGAAGGATGACAAGGTGGTTGACAGGACAGAGAGTGGGTGCAAGTACCACCAAGTGGGGGACGGTAAGCGGTGGGTGATGAGGGGGGACGAGACGGGCGTCACCGGGAGACACTGCCTGAAGGCTCGGGTGTGAGACACTGCCTGAAGGCTCGGGTGTGAACACTCCTGAAGGCTCGGGGGCACAAAAGCCGGAGGAGAATGCTTCTGTGGATGGGGGGATTTTGCGGGGGGACTTCCCCATATTTTGAAAAGATGCCCTCAGAGATTTTCTTGGCACCCCGGGAAGAGCCCCTTTGAGCCTGGAGTTGGGCATGTGGGTCTGGGAGTTGCCTGGGGAGGGTGGGGTTACATCACATGCCGGGAATCTAACCTGGTGGTGCAGGATGTGGTGGCTGTGGTTCATAGGCAGGATGAACAGTTGGAAAATGTGGCTATGGATTAAATAGTGATTCACGTAAAGGCCTTTGGGTGGGTCCGATGAGGACGTGATCCCCCCGCGCAGAAAATTTTCAAAGTCATGGGTAGATGCTGCCCGCAAGGGTAAGGGGGGGGTATCAGGAAGAGAAGGGGGAAAAATGGTCAGGGTGTGAAGGGGAAGGAAAGGGGGAGCCCAAAGTCCAGAGGTATCGAGAAAACCCCCCCTGTTATCTTCAGAAGTCTTACTATAAATGTTAACGGCCTTCGGGCCGAGGGAAAAGACGGTGGCGGGGGACTATGCGCGTTTTCAGGTAGATATTTGTTTTTTACAAAAACATAATTTCAGGTGTGCGAGGAATTGTGTTTGAATGGGTACAGAGTGTATGCAGGTGATTCAGGAAAATTAAGGGGGGGGGCTGCTGTGGTCATGCGCGAGGTCAGTCCTTTTAAATTATTAGCGTGGGGGAAAGGGGAGGGGAGGGGGGTGGGGGGACGGGGGGGGGGGGGTGACGTGCGCGTGAGTTTTATAAGTGGTATATGCCGGCGGATCTACTTTTGGAATGACATCATTCCTTTATCTGTGTTTTTTATTGTATAAAAAAAATTTTTAGTTTTTTGGGATAGTCAATGTTCTGTGCTATTACGTTATTATACACTGGTGAATAGGTATGTTTTTGCTTCCTTTAACTTAATTATTGATGTTAATGATCAACAGTGTGTGTAGTTTTGTAGGGGTTGCGCTGTTAGTATAATTATTATATTGTTTCTGAAAGCAGTGAAAGTTTTATGAGGATAGTGAGGCTCAGGTTAGGTGTGAGGAGGGAAGGGGGCTTTTCCCCGTAAAAGTGGGCCTTGACAAGGATTTTGATGTCACGTGGTTGTTCAATATATTTATAGATGGGGTTGTAAGAGAAATGAATGGGGGGTCTTGGAAAAGGTTTGGGCAAAAAAAAAAGCAAATACAAAGTGGGAGTTGTCACAGTTGCTTTTTCTGATGACACTTCTTTGGGAATTCTGAAGAGAACTGCAGAGGTTGGTGGATGAATTTGGTAGGGTGTGTAAAAGAAGAAAATTGAAAGTGAATATGGAAAGAGTAAGGTGATGGGATAAAAAAAGAATAGGTGACAAAAAGGGTGGATATCAGATTGGAGGAGGGGTATGGAGGAGGTGAATGTATTCGATATTTGGGTGGACATGTCGGCGGATGGGTCTATGAAGGATGAGGTGAATCATAGAATTGATGGGGGAAAAGGGTGAGTGGAGCACCGGGTCTGTGGAGACAAAAAACCTTGTCCATGGAAGAAAAAAGGGGAATGTATGAGAGTATAGTTATCCAAAACCTCTTATATGGGTGTGAAGCATGGGTGATGAATGTTGCAACGAGGAGAAGGCTGGAGGCAGTGGAGATGTCATGTCTGAGGTCAATGTGGGTGTAAATAAAATCAGGTTGGGGGTTTTGGAAAATTGGGGGGGTGGGGATTCCAAACGATTGTTCAGGAGCTGGGGAGGGGTTTTTGAGGTGGTTTGGACATGAAGAATGGAACGAGACAGAGTGACTTCGAGTGTATAAATCTGTGCAGGGAAGGCGGGGTGGGGGTCGGCCTGGGAAAAAGGTTGGGGGGGGGGGGAAAAAGGAATTTTTTGTGTGCGGGGGCTTGGACTTCCAGCAAGCATGGGGAGCGTATTTGATAGGAGTGAATGGAGGCATATGGTTTTAATATGACGTGCTGTTGGAGTGTGAGAAAAGTAACATTTATGAAGGGATTCAGGAAACCGGCAGGCCGGACTTGAGTTCTGGAGGGGGGAACAGTGCCGGCACTCTAAAGGGGGGGTTTAATGTTGCATTTTTATAACAAAAGGTAAAGCACCCTTCGGCAAGACAGTGAGGGGTGAATGATGATGAAAGTTTTTTTTTTTCAGGCCCCCCCTCCCTTGGTGAAATCGGCCGATGTTTAAAAAAAAAAAAAAAAAAATTGTTACAATTGATGTGTTTATATTGTCTTCTAATTTTGTAATGTAATAAAGTTTCATTGGGTCGTTGTTTTTTTAACAGACGTGTGAATAATAAACTTGGGGATGTATTTTTATATATTTGGTTATACTGTCATTTACGTCATTTAGTCTTTTTGTGATTTATGCCCTTCGGGATTATGTACATATGGTTATTATTTTTCCTGTTCATGGATGGTAAGCATTGGTGATAAGTTTTCGGGTTTTTCTGCATTGTTTTATGTTTGCATGTTTTCTTAAGTAGGGAAAAATTTTGTTAATTTTGTTGTTGTTTTGAAGGACAGTTGTGTTTGTTTTTAAGTTATCACTCTGTCTTCTGTCTCCGTATTGTCATGTGTTTTGTAATTGTTTCTTTCAATAAAATATAAAAAAAAAAATTGTATATATGATGAGTGTTTAATTAAACCCCTATATTAAGGATTAAAATGCTGTTAATTTTTAATAAAATGTTATTCACATTAATGCCCCACATGTAGTCGATTGTTTTAAACCCCATTCCCAAATGTTGGTTACCCTGAGTTAAATGTACATATTGAACATTTTTGGTCATAATGTAAGTATCCTTTAACACCATTGAAAACATTATTGTTTGTTATGTACCAAGCCCTAAAAAACCATTGACTTTTTACATTCGAAATCACTCTTGTTTCAAAAACACTTTACTCTATGTTCAGTTCCCAAAAATTTTTATTGTTAAATTAAAGCCTCATATAATATATCTTCTTAAAAAATATGAATTATACATTTAAAAATTAAACACGTTGATATTATGTTAAACGAATTTAATAAAAGTATGCAAACCAAGTTTGTATTTTATAAGTATTTTTATAAAATATTGGCATTTATTATTCCCATATACAAAAAAAAACAACAATTTCGATATGTTCATGGTGCACAGACAAGTGAAACAGTAGCAACACACAGCGAGGGGCATTCTTGACTTTCCCCAGCGCTCGGCTTGGAAAACGGGTGTGCCTCAAAAAGGATCCCGTAGTGCGTTCTGCCTTTCCCTCCTGACATCATCTGCTATGCAGCTGCCTCACCCTTCGGCCCAGTGTGGGCGGGGGTTGTGGGCCCCAAAGGGGCCTAGCCCCCTCTGGCCCCGTGGGGGGGGAATGGGGGAGGCCGGGGGGCTGGTTTCAGACGATGAAGGGTACATGTACCTCCCCCCATGGCAGAATGGTCTGAGACACTCTACAACGGGAGCCCAAAGGGTGGGCCTCCTCTTGGAAATGGCCCGGACCGGGCGATTATATGGGGAAACTACAACAACAACCTAAATGTTGAAAGGCGGACCGGGCGATTATTGGCGAAAATAAACCAAAAATAAATGTTGAGTAGTTTCTAATGGTTTAATCTTAACCGTTTTTAAGAGTGGCCGGTAAGCCAGTGGATGTCCGGTTAGATGGTCAAAGCTCCAGCTGTGGGTCGTATGACAAAACCCATCAGGAAATACTTCTCTTAATTCCTGACAAGCATTATACCTATCTACCCAAATTAGACTTTTTTTATTACTTATTTTTAAAAGTTTTGGAAATATACCCAAAAAATCATCACTCTAACATCCTCATTCAGTAGAATTGAAAAAATTCTATAGAGATCAATTTTCAGGATGAGGTGTTATCCCCTCTCATCTCCTCCAGATCAAAATATAAAAGAGTATGACAAAAACTTTGGTAAGATGGGGGAAAGGGAAAAAGGATGGGTTAGGATGGAAATATGGGAAAAGGGGGGGGGGGGGAAGGGGAGGTGGGGTTATAAGGTAAGTGGCCCAACCACTTTAGTGCATTTTAATACAAGTGTGTGTGTGTGTGTGTGTGTGTGTGTGTGGTGTGTGTGTGTGTGTGTGTGTGTGTGTGTGTTTGTGTGTTTATGAAGTGTTATTCCTTTTAAATTTATAATACTCATAGGATTGGGGATATCATGCTCCTCTCAGCTGCCCCAGTTTCCTTGATATAAAGATGCTGAGTTGGTAGGGGAAAATAATTTTTGCAATTGCCTTTTTTCACGCAGGTTGATTGCAGGACCTTGCTGGAGGTGGTGGCTGCATGGTGCTTGATGGAGGTTGGCTGCTTTCCCATTGTTGGTCCTGAGCTGTTTCAGGCGCTGCCAAATCATAGGAGGTTTCAGTGCTTCATGGTTAGATGTGTGTTAATTATTGAAATAAAGTCTCCACAAATTTTGGTGTTTTTTTTCCCTTTTTTGGCATAAAATGGTTCCAGTGGTACCCATTCTTCATATCTTCTGGGAGGTCACTCAAGATCTTTGGTCTCACGAAGTTCTCCCTTTTGAATAAAACGTCGGACACTTTGTTGGAGAGTCATCCTGTGGGGTTTTGTGAGGAAGTGAGTTATTGTCGGTGGTCGTTGGATGGGGATGGTTTTGTCTGTCTGGGATATGAGTTCCTGTATTCATATAATTGTTTTTCTTTAGTTTATCTATGCTTAATCCCTATGTCCTGTTATATGGAAATCTTTCATTCGATTCCCCCCTTGCCTGGTGCCTGTGATAAAGCAGAGTGCTTTGATCTGGACTTTTTTAGTTGTGACATATTGGATTTCTTTTTTAGTGACATAAGTACACAAGGATATTCAAAGGGGGCCCTTATCATCACTTTGAACAAGTATTTTTGATGGGGGGGGGGCTTGATTAAACCTGTATAGTAGACTAAGGCGGACTTTTGCTAAATTAATTTTTTTGGTGATGAGAGATGTGGAGTGGAGTTCTGTCGACCCGTACCCCGGATCTTTTCGGGTTTCTGATGGTGATATGTGTACCTCTGATGGAGATACAACTCCTTGTTTTCAATAGTTGTGGCAAAACACCCTAGTGTGTTGATGAGGCCCTTTCGGGATTGGTAGTAATTCCCCATTTCTTCTCCCATAGGCTGTTCTTCGTAATTCGGCATTCATTTTATTTATATTACCCTTCCATTTTTTTTTCCGTTATAGGAGTGGATGAGCCTACATAAATAATGATGGTGTCATTGAATTCTGGGGGGGGGAGGTTTTTTTACGTATATGTTAAGAGTATGGGACTGAGACACAAACCCGGGAACTAAAGCTGTTGGTGTGAAGGACTGTGCTGACTTTCTCTTGAAGGTAGGGATTATGCTTTTTCCCTGAAAAAATTATATGAGCCTTTAAAAAAGGTCCAGTTGTGGCCTGGAAGGTCTGCAAGTTTGAATATGAGACCGTCATGCCATGGCTATCAAATGATCTATTACATCCCGTTGAAATTTAAAAACTAGATTACCTTGTTTCCGCGTATTGGGTTCCTCGGAGTCCGAAACCAAATTTTTCTTCAGTGAAGACGTTATTGTAATCCCCAAAGGCTTTCCAGTGACTTCAAGTGGAATGGTCTATGTTCTCATTTATGTTTTTTTGTTGGGTTTTCAATGAAATCATCCTTGTTGTCTTAAGTGTCACTGGAAAGTGTCCGAGGCCAATGACTTTTAAAAAATTTACAAGAGACATTTTGCAGTTTCAGGGTAAGAACTTTAATTGTTTCATTGTTATACCGAGGTCCCGGGACTTTTTTCTCATTCTGCCCATGATTTGGCTTATTCTCTGAGTATAATTGGTCTTGTAAAAAGGGGGGTTCTTTAGGAGTGATTATCAATTAATGGTATTTGTTGGGAAATTCCGGGTTTTCAACTATCCAGTTGCCCCCTGGGAATATTATTTTAAATCTTCTCTTTAGTGTGGAGAAATTTTTTTCCCCCTTCCCCCTCTGACTCCTTGGTCTTGATTGTTGCGATCCTGAACAAAATATTTAAAAGGTTGGGACCATTTGGTGCCCGTCCCGTTTTTCTGGGGGCAGCGCCCCTGTGGTCCCTGTTTATGTCAGGAGTGGACCCCGGCAAAGTGTATGATCACGACTTGACTGGGAAGTGGCATTCCGCTTGTCTTCTTCGCCGGGGTATGATCCCCGACTGGACTGAGGACGGCTCTCTGACTTGGATGGCATAAGGTTTCCCCTTCTTGAATCAGCTTCCGCTCGTTCTGTCACTTTGGTGGGCCCATTTTTTTTGGTGGGCCACGTTTTCTCAGGGCTTTTTTTTTATTTGATTTAAAAACCTTACAATACATTAACTATACACATAGAAAAACATGATAATATACAAAAAATTAAAAAAAATATTTCTTTTTCTATCAAAATCCCATTAAAAAAAACTGCACATGCCAATAAAATTCAGAAAAAAACCCCCAAAACTAACATTATTCTATATTTTTTCCCTCCCCCATAGGCCATGGCCTGCACATATAACCCTTGGGTTTTTTTTTTTTTTTTTTTTAAAAATTTTGGGGCCAAAAATTTTAAAAACATGAAACACATTATCAAGAAACAACAAAATGAACAAAAAAAAATTGAAAAATTCTACAGTTTGGACAGAATTGAAAAACCACAAAACACCAAACCCCCAAAATACCCCAAACTTCAATATTCTCAATTAAATTAAAATAAAAATCAAAGAAAGAAAAATTTTTTAAAATTTTTAAACCCATATCACCGTATTTGCCCCTTTATTTTCTTTGGTTTTTAAAAATTTTTTTAAAAAAACCATCCACAAAAAAGGGCCCCCAAGCCCTCAAAAGGGCAAAAAAAACAAAGCGGGGATTACAGCCCCCATAAAGAACGGGGAAAAAAAAACCCCCTTAAAACCAAAGGGCCCCAAAAAAACCCCCCGGGGAAAAAAAAGAAAAAAAAAATTGAACTCCTTTAAAATAGTAGTCTTGGGGGTTTTACACAAACCCAAAATCCCAAATTTCAACAAACTTACAAATACTACCCTTTTTATACAAAACAAAAAAACCCCAACTAAAAAAAAAATAGATAAAAAGGGTTCAAAAAACTGAAATCCCCAAACCTCACCCGTCCTCGATAATGTTTCCCCAAAAATAATAATGACCCGGCCAAAGCTTGGGGTGAAATTTTTTTATGAAAAATTTTTCCCAAACCCCTTTTTAACAAAAATTGATAAATCCCCAGATCATTCCCATCCAGTTTCAATTTTCTCAAAAAACAATAAAACTAAAAACTCTTTAAAAAAAATATAAAAGACTTAATGCCAGATTCAACCCAAAAAAGGTATAATGATATAAATTTAAATTTTACCTTCCAAAAAGGGAAACCCAAAAAAGGGAAATAACAAAAACACCCCTTAGGGCACACACCTCCCCCAAGGGCCAACCCCCCTTTTTGAAAGAACCCAACCCCCCCAAAAAAAAAGAAAAAAAAAAATTTCCCCCCTTAGTCCCAAACACCCCTCCACATATATCTATAAAAAAAAAACCCTACCCCCCCCCCAAAGGGGGAAAAGGGTTGGGAAAAAACCAAAAACCCCCCCCAAACACCCCCCCCTCCCCCCCTTACAAAACCCAAAAAAAAACTTTAACCCCCAAAACCTCCCCCCCCGAGCCAAAACCCCTTTCCCCCAGAAAACCCCCGGAAACCCAAAAACTCTGATTTTAACCCCCCCCGCCCCCTTTTTGGTTCCCTAAACCCCCTAAAAAAAAAAACCTATCCCCAAAAAAAAGTTCTGATTCCTACATTAGTCCTATAAAATCTGTTGAAAAACCCCAAAATCCAGCCCTTTTAACCCTCCCTCATACCCACGACAAAAAAAATATAATCCAAAAAAAAAACATTTTGCCCTAAACCCCAGGGCACCCCCCACCCCAGACTTAACCCCGAACCCCCCAAAAAAACCCCCCTTTCCCCCCCTTCCCCCAGTTTCCCCAAAAAACCTTTCCCCCCTCAAAAGACCCCACAAAAGTATACAACAAAAGCCGTATCCCTTCCCACAGTTTGGGGAAATTTTCCATCACCATGGTCCCACAAAAAGCTGGGCCCATTTTAATTTACCATAAAAAAAAAAAACCCAATCTCACGCCCCTTGGGGGAATTTTAAAAGCAAACCCCAAACCAAAACATTCCTCATAATACGGATGGACGTCCATCCCAAAAAAACCCCTTTTCTCGCCCCCCACCTTATCTAATTCCCCCACCCTCACCTTCCCAGGCTTTTTTCCCAACCAAAAGATTTTTAAAAATTGCCTCACAAAAAAAAATTTTCTCCATTCAACCATCTGTGAACCCCCCCCCATTACCCCCCCACTCTCCTCCTCAACCCCACCTCCTAGGTATTCCTGCCTAACATATATTCCCATAAAAACCCTTCCTGCAATGGTATCAAACCCCGGGCCCCCCCCTTTGCTCCCTAGTAAAATTAATTTTCCCCCAAAATGCCGCCCAAAACCCCAAAAAAACCAAAGGCCTTCCCAAAACCCTTGAACATCGTCCCCCATGGGGGGTACAGGGAAAAAAATTTTAATTTTTTGCCGGGGGGAAAAATAAAACCCTCTCCGGGGTGACCTACCCCCCCCCCCATCTCCACGGCAACCACTCCGGGTTCCCCCACCCCAACCCTCGCCGGGTTAAAAAAAAACACCCCCGCCAACCCTTTTCCCTATTGGCCCCCCATAACCCTTTTAACCCCCCCCCCTACACATTCCCCACCTCCAATAATTTCGTTTTTTTCCCTGTTTCCCCTTTCCAGGGGAAACCCCAAAAAACTCTATTATCCCCATTTTTCCCCAACCCCCCTGTTCCTACAAAAAAAGTGGTGTCGTCTCCCAAAACCCATAATCCCCCTTTCCCCCCCCCTTGGGACCCCCTTCCCCCCCCCCCTACCCTAACCAAAAAAAGGGGGCCTGTAATCACCAAAAAAAAGGGCTGCGAAAAGGGGCCCCCTGCCCACCCTCCCCCCAAAACCCCCGGAACCCAACCCCCATTCACCTGTTCCCATTGTTTCTCATAAAAAGGTAAGGCCCAACCCCAAAACCCCCGCCCCCAAAACCCCCCCCAAAAAAAGCACAGCCTGCAGCATATCCCTGTCAACATTCATACCCTTTTTTCCGTCTAGCCTAAACCCCCCCGGGTCGGCTGCACTCAAAAAACCCTTTTTTCCTCCGATGCCCCCCCCCTTTCTTCTCCCCCCCTTTGACCTCCTAAAAATTTAAAAAAACCCTTTCCCCTTCCCCATTAAAAATACGTGCAAATATCTTATAATCTGCTAAAAAAGTGAAAATTTGGGCCCATAATCCTGGGATCCACAAAACACGAGTTTTCGGGACAAAAAATACAGTCCCCCATTGACATACCCCCCCAATCTACCTTTCAATTTCATAGCATTAAACAGCCTAACTAGCACCCCCCTAAAACCCCCAAAAAACTATAAAAACCCAGAAATCCCATCCAGGCCAGGGGCCCTTTCCCGGGGCCGACCCCACTGCCTCCCAAAACCCCCTCCTCAGTTATAGAGCCTTCCATACTCTCTCTATCCCCAACATCTATCCTTTCAACTATACTGTCTAAAATTTCATTCCGGGATATTCCCCCCCCCACCCCTGGCTCATCCACCCCCAAACCAAGCATCCGCAAATTTTCATGGTTTTTGGTAAAAAAGAATCTGCCCATTTCGATCCCCCCGACACTCCTCAGTTACCCCCCAAAAACTTTCTGTCATTTTATTTTTCCGGTTCCCAAAAAAATACGTAACACTAACGCGGGGGGCCAACCCCCCCTAATACTTCCTCTAAACCTCCCCCGTACCCTCAGAGCATAAAAATTTTTTATTACCCCCTCCCCAAGTGCAAGCACAGATGATCAATCTCAGCTGGGGGTACCTCTCTCCACCCCGGGGGGCCTCCCTCCACCTCCATAACAAGTCCCCCTTTCCCCTCTAGGTCCTCAACATTCCCAACCTTTGCCTCGCATCTTCCCTCCCAGTTGCCTAAAAAAAATTCCTGGATTGCCACTTTAGCCCACATTCCATTCCACTATATCACTTTTGTCCCATCGTTCCCTCGTCCCCCCAATCCCCAAATATTTCCTGTGATCCATCCCCTGCAACAACCTCACATTTAATTTCCAATACCCTAATATATCTTCACCCCCCCCTGCCCATCCCATCTCACCAACCCCCCCTATGATCAGAAAATCCAAAATCCTGACATTTTACCTCACCTACATGAACCCCCCGAAACATTGCCCATGTCCAATGCCGCATAACCCTGTTTAATATAAGTGTGGTCCCTCCCCCCCCCTCCTAACCACATCCCCACCTTCCGCTCTCATAACCTCCCTCAAGCTCTGCAACAAACAACCCGCCCCCTTCCACACCCCTCCCTCTAATGATGCAATTCCAAATCCCCGGCAATTATCACAGTCAAAATCACACTAACAAAGACAACACCTCACAGTATAACCTCACGACTCTGTGAAGGGAACATAAAAGGACCTGAAACTCTTCCCAGAATTAATGATTAGTTCAATTTATCATTAAATTCTTCCCAAATTTTATTAATTATAAATGAATCAATTTATATAAACCAAAAGAAATATTCATTTATTTTCAAAACTGCTTTTAATGAAACATGATTCTATTATATTCCTCTCAACCATGGAATTTTGCTTGATACAACCTTTCAGCATTTTGAAAATCAATTGGATGGTTAAAGTCCCCCACATGAATAAATGGGAAGGCATTAGAATCTTGCCCAGTTCTAATGCTATATTTATGTTTTTTTAATCTTAGTTCAAACTTTACCAGTTTGAATAAAAAAAACTTTATCGCATTTTTTTAAAGGGGAATCTTATAGACACATCCGTGGGATTTTGCGGAATTTTTTATCAAAAGTCTTTTTACTGTATCAAGATTTTTAAAAAACAACATTGATTTAAAATTCTTGAAAGAAGGCATATCAACCAAGTTTTCATGGTAAGGGAGAACCAACATATTTTTTTTGGGTTTAATAAGGTTGGTTGTCCTTTTTGGATTGTAAAAGTATTTCTAGCTTTTAAAAAAATTTATCAATTATGTTTCTTGGGTATTTTAAATCTTGGGTATTTCATAAATTTTAGGGATTTCTTCATCTATGAACTCTAGCTAAAATGCGTAAAGCTCTCAAAAACATAGAAAGAAAACCGACCTTTAACTCTATCTTGATGTGAAGAGTAATAGTGTACATGGGAAAATTATATGTAGGTTTTTTTGTAAATTTAAAATTTTAAAAACAATGTTACCCTTAATAATAAAAACATCTAGGAAGGGCAATGAGTTTTTACTTCAAATTCAACAGTAAAGATAGAATGGGCAAACTTTTAATTTAACGGGGAAAAGGTTTTTCTACATTCTTAGGCATAAGGACAAATGTCATTTAATATCATACCACTTAAACTCTTTGGGAAGGATAGTGTTAAGCAATCTTGTTTCAAAAATTCCATATAAATTACTAAGAATAGGTGAAAAGAGGATTTCCCATTGCCATAAAACTTCTTTATTAAAACTCATCATTAAATACAAATTTTGCATCAACAATACAAAGTTTAATAAGTTTAATGATAGTAGGAACTGGCAATGGTAAATCGTTAACCAGTTCTTCAGAAAGAACTTTAGTAAATCATCAACTGGAACTTTTGTAAACAAGGGAAGTAACATCAAAACTAACCATATTGGAAATCATTTAAATCAGTCGAGGTGCTTAATTTATCAACTAAATCTAAGTTGTTTTTAACATTAAAATTAGAAATTTTCCCAACAATTGGGCTCAAAATATCAACAAAGCCATTTAAAAGTTTATAAGAAACTGAACCTATGGGTAATAATTGGTCTAACAGGATTACCAGGTTTGTGTGTTTTAATTAATTACATAAAAAGGTAAAGATGGATTAGTGGAAGTAAATTTTTAATTAATTCATCTTTGCCCTTCAATAGATGTTTATTGTTTTATTGAAATTGCTGTTAACAGTTTCTAAGGGTTCTTTCAAAGTTTAGAATAGGTTTCAAAATCATCTGGGGAGGCTATTCATTTTATCTTGGTTCGGTTTCTTTCATAATTACTATTGCATTTATTTTATCTCCTTTAGTAAGGCGCAAATTTTATTATTAAAAAGTGAATCATAAGACCTAAAAAATCTTTGAGGCCCATAGAAATTTTTGGATCATTGATATAATAAACTCAGAAGAATTTGTAATAATCTAAAAAAACAAACTACAAAAGAAAATTAGATAATTTAATTGAAAATAGTGATTGGAAAAACCCCTAATAACAATTTTGTAATTAATTTAAAAGGGGGAATATAAATTTAAAATTTTCAGGGATTTGTGGGTAAAAAAAAGGGTTAGATGTGAAAAGTCAGTTATAGTAAGTGTTTATGCCCTGGGGGAAGAGAAAGTGTAGAGGAGAGAAGATTTTGGAAATGTTGAGTGGGGTTTGTGGGGGTTTTGAACCAATTGAAAGTAATTGTGATTGGGGATCTTAATGCTAAAGTGGGTAAAAAATTTTGGGGAGGGTAGTAGGTAAATTTGGGGTTGCCAGGGTAAATGTAAATGGGGAACCTTAATGAGCTATGTGTAGAAAGGGGGTTTGGTAATAAGTAATACATATTTTATAAAAAAAAGGATAAAAAATATACAAGGTAAGGAAAGTAGTTTTTGGAATTATGTATTGGTGGAAAAAAAGGTTGTTTTGGTAGGCTTCAGGATGTACATGTTTATAGAGGGGCAACGGATATATCGGATAATTTTTAGTTGTAGCTACAGTTGGGAATAAAAAGTAGATGGGCCCAAAAAAAATGGCAAAACAAGTAAGAGAGAGGAGGAAGTTAGGGTGGTTAAGAAAAATATGGTGGTGGGGGGGGGGACAGGGTTGAAAATTGTTGGGATAGTTTTAAAAATGCAGTATTAAATGGGGGGGCAGAAGTTTGTGGCTATAGGAGTTGCAGGAGGAAAAGGTGAGTGGTGGAATAAGATAAAGGGTGTGATAAAAGAAAAAGGTATTTGGGGTTTTTACAAAACAAAGTGTTAATAGAAGAGCAGAGTATAGGGGGCGTAAAAGAAGGTGAAGAGAGTGGTGAAGGTGCAAAAGAAGGGGTGAAGAATGGGAATCTGTCAAAAATTTTCTAAAGGCAAGAAAAAAATTTGGAAGAGATAAACAAGGTAAGGGCCTGGGAACAAATGGATTTGTCGTTAAAAAACAAGTAGGGAGTTAGTAGATGGGGGCTGGGTATTGGGTAGATGGCGGGAATATTTTGAGGAACTTTTAAATGTCGATGAAAAAAGGAAGGCGGTAATTTCATGTACTGGCCGGGGTACAACATGTTTAGGATGAAGAGAAGGATGTGAGTGTGGGGGAGGTGCGTGAAGGCATTACGTAGAATGAAAGGGGTAAAGCAGCTGGAACTGACGGGATCATGCAGAAATGTTAAAAGCAGGGGTGATATAGTGCTGGAGTGGTTTGTATTTTTGTTTAATAAATGTATGAAAGGGGAAGTACCTAGGGATTGGCAGAGAGCATGTATAGTTCCTTTATATAAAGGGAAGGGGGATAAAGAGTGTGAAAGTGTTGAATGATGATGAAAGTATTTTCTTTTGGGGATTTTCTTTTCTTTTGGGTCACCCTGCCTTGGTGGGAGACGCCGTTGTTGAAAAAAAAATATATGTATGTATGTGTTATATGTGTGTATATATATATATATATATATATATATATATATATATATATATATATATATATATATATATATATATATATATATATATATATATATATATATATATATATATATATAAATATTTAATAACTCATCGGCCGATTCCCACCAGGGCGGGAATTGAAAAAAAAATCTTTCATCATCATTCACTGCATCACTTCTTGCCAGAGGATGCTTTACACTACAGTTGTAAAACTGCAACATTAACACCCCTCCTTCAGAGTGCCAATACTGTACTTCCATCTCCAAACTCAAGTTCGGCCTGCTGGTTCCCTGAATCCCCTTCATAAATGTTACTTTTCTCACCTCCAACAGCACGTTAAGTAATAAAAAAATTGTCTCCCTTCACTCCTATCAAATACGCTCACACATGCTCACTGGAAGTCCAAGCCCTTCACACACAAAACCTCCTTTACCCCCTCTTTCCAACCTTTCCCTAGGCCGACCCCTACCCTCCTTCCCTCCACTACAGATTTATACACTCTCGTGGTCATTCTGTCTCGTTCCATTCTCTCTACATGTCCGAACCACCTCAAAACCCTCCTCAGCTCTCTGGATAATAATTTTGGTAATCCCCACCTCCTCCTAATTTCCAAACATGAATTCTGCATTATATTCACACCACCATTGACCTCAGACATGACATATCCACTGACTCCAGCCTTCTCCTCGTTGCAACATTCATCACCTATGCTTCACACCCATATAAGAGTGTTGGTATAACTATACTCTCATTTCCCTCTTTACTTCCATGGACAAAGTTCTTTGTCTCCACAGACTCAAAGTGCTCCACTCACCTTTTTCCCTCATCAATTCTATGATTCACCTCATCCTTCATAGACCCATCTGCTGACATGTCCACTCCCAAATATCTGAATACATTTCACCTACTCAATACTCTCCCTCCAATCTGATATCCAATCTTTCGTCACCTAATCTTTTTGTTATCCTCATCACCTTACTCTTTCCTATATTCACTTTCAATTTTCTTCTTTACCCACCCCAAATTCGCCCAAATCTCTGCAACTTCTTCTTTCAGAATCTCCCAAAAAGCACAGTGTCATCAGCAAAAAGCAACTGTGACAACTCCCACTTTGTATCTGAGTCTTTATCGTTTAACCCACACCTCTTGCCAAGACCATCGCATTCCTTCTCTTACAACCCCATCTATAAATATATTGAACAACCATGGTGACATCACACATCCTTGTCTAAGGCCCCACTTTTACTGGGAAATAGTCCCCCTCCCTCCTACACACTCTAACCTGAGCCACTATCCTCATAAAAACTCTTCACTGCTTTCAGTAACCTACCTCCTATTCCATACACCTGCAACATCTGCCACATTGCGTCCCTATCCACCCTATCATACGCCTTTTCCAAATCCATAAATGCCACAAAAACCTCTTTACCCTTATCCAAATACTGTTCACCTATATGTTTCTCTGTAAACACTTGGTCTACACCCCCCTCCCTTACCTTTCCTAAAGCCCCTTGTTCATCTGCTATCCTGCTCTCTGTCTTACTCTTAATTCTTTCAATAATACCTTTACCTTACACTTTACCAGGTACCTCAACAGACTTATTCCCCTATAAATTTTGCACTCTCTTTTATCCCTTTGCCTTTATACAAAGGAACAATACGCTCTCTGCCAATCCCTAAGTCCTTACCCTCTTCCATACATTTATTAAATAATATCACCAACCACTCCAAAACTATATCCCTACCCTTTTAACATTTATATCTTTATGCCATCATTCCCAGCTGTCTTACCCCCTTTCATTCTACCCACTGCCTCACGAACATCCCCCACATTCACATCTGGCTCCTCCACACTCATACAAGATGGTATTCCTCCTTGCCCTATACACGAAATCACAGCTTCCCTGTCTTCATCAACATTTAACAACTCCTCAAAATATTCCCTCCATCTTCCCGATACCTCTAACTCTCCATTTAATAACTCTCCTTCCCTGTTTTTAACTGTCAAATCCATTTGTTCTTTGAGGCTTCCTCAACATTAATCAACTTATTAATCTCGTATTTTCAACCAAATTTGTTGTTAATATCTCACCCACTCTCTCATTTGTTCTCTTTTTACATTGCTTCACCACTCTCTTAACCTCTCTTTTTGTCTCCATATACTCTTCCCTGTAACCACAAACTTCTGCTGAACACTCTAACATTACATTTTTAAATCTACCCCATACATCCTTTACCAGATTCGTACACTCTCACTAGCCCATCTATCCTCCAATAGTTGTTTATATCTTACAATAACTGTCTCCTCTTTTAGTTTATAAACCTTCACCTCTCTTACTTACTGCTTCTATTGTCCTTGTATCCCATCTACCTTTTACTCCCACTGTAGCTATAACTAAAAAGTGATCTGATATATCTGTGGCCCCTCTATAAACATGTACATCCTGAAGTCTACTCAACAGTCTTTTATCTACCAATAAGTAGTCCAACAAACTACTGTCATTACGCTCTACACACCAACCCGCACATATAAAAGAGGAGCTTATGACGACGTTTCGGCCCGACTTGGACCATTTACAAAGTCACACTAACACACAGAACAGGTGAAAGGAGATATAGGCAGGCAGACAGGGGAGGGTACAAGAAGTGGGGTAATAATGGAGGTAGTAGTGGAAGTGGTAGTAGTAGTAGTGGAGACAGTCATATTCTAGGAAAGGAGCACTGCAAAGAAGCTGGCGGCCCGCATGGGTAGGACGAGAACACAGCGGGAGGAAAAGACATATAAAATAAAGAAGGACAAATACAAGGCAAAAGAAAAGAAAGAAAAGAAAACCCATGGGAGAAAAAGGGTTTTCTTTTCTTTCTTTTCTTTTGCCTTGTATTTGTCCTTCTTTATTTTATTCATCTTTCAATCCCTCTCTCTCTCTCTCTCTCTCTCTCTCTTCTGTCTCTCTCTCTCTCTCTCTCTCTCTCTCTCTCTCTCTCTCTCTCTCTTATATATATATATATATATATATATATATATATATATATATATATATATATATATATACACACATACGTATATACTCACAAACACACAGTATACACATACAAAACCCAATATGTAAATACGCTCCTGAGACAGCAAGTGGCAGAGACAAACAGTTACTCCATGCACTAACTCAGTTAAGAGCGCCTGCTAAGCCATGTTATTACGTGTTCAACAGGAACACAAATACTCAGAAAACGGAGTACATACATGCTTGGAATCACTATAGTAGCATACCTTAGTCAGTGGAAACCTAGATATGTATATGTATTTTTTTATATATATATATATATATATATATATATATATATATATATATATATATATATATATATATATATATATATATATATATATATATATATATATATATATCTACATTTCTTTTTTCAACGTCGGTCGTCTCCCACCGAGGCAGGGTGACCCAAAAAGAAAGAAAATCAACAAAAAGAAAATACTTTCATCATCATTCAGCACTTTCACCTCAATCATACATAATCACTGTCTTTGCAAAGGCGCTCAGATACGACAGCTGAGAATAAGTCCCTCCCAGCTGTCACTTACCCAGACCCCTCCTTTAAAGTGCAGGCATTGTCTTCCCATTTCCAGGACTCAAGTCCAACTAAATCAATTAACTGGTTTCCCTGAATCTCTTCACAAAATGTTACCCTGCTCACACATGCTTGCTGGAAGTCCAAGCCTCTCGCCCACAAAACCTCCTTTACCCCCTCCCTCCAACCTATTCGAGGACGACCCCTACCTCGCCTTCCTTCCCCTACAGATTTATACGCTCTCCAAGTCATTCTACTTTGATCCATTCTCTCTAAATGACCAAACCACCTCAACAACCCCTCTTCAGCTCTTTGACTAATACTTTTAGTAACTCAACACCTTCTCCTAATTTCCACATTCCGAATTTTCTGCATAATATTTACACCACACATTGCCCTTAGACAGGATATCTCCACTGCCTCCAGCCGCCTCCTCGCTGCAACATTTGCAACCCATGCTTCACACCCATATAAGAGTGTTGGTACCACTATACTTTTATACATTCCCTTCTTTGCCTCCATGGATAACGTTTTTTGTCTCCACAGATACCTCAACGCACCACTCACCTTTTTTCCTTCATCAATTCTAAGGTTAACATCATCCTTCATAAACCCATCTGCTGACAAGTCAACTCCCAAATATCTGAAAACATTCACTTCTTCCATAATCCCTCTCTGCAATGTGATATCCAATGTTTCTTTATGTAAATCGTTTGATACCCTCATCACCTTACTCTTATCTATGTTCACTTTCAACTTTCTACCTTAACACAACCTCCCAAACTCCTCCACTAAGCTTTGCAACTTTTCTTTAGAATCTCCCATAAGCACAGTATCATCAGCAAAAAGTAACTGTGTCAACTCCCATTTTGTAGTTAATTCCCCCTAATTTAATCCCACTCCTCTTCCCAACACCCTAGCATTTACCTCATTTACATCCCCATCTATAAATATATTAAACAACCATTGTGATATTACACAACACTGTCTAAGACCTACTTTTACCGGGAAGTAATCTCCCTCTCTCCTACACACCCTAACCTGAGCCTCACTATCCTCATAAAAACTCTTTACAGCATTCAGTAACTTACTACTTATTCCATACACTTGCAACATTTGCCACATTGCTCCCATATCCACTCTATCATATGCCTTTTCTAAATCCATAAATACAATGAAAACTTCCCTACCTTTATCTAAATACTGTTCACATATATGCTTCAATGTAAACACTTGATCTACACATCGCCTACCCACTCTAAAGCCTCCTTCCTCATCTGCAATCCTACTCCCTTTCTTACCTCTAATTCTTTCAATAATAACCCTACCGTACACTTTACCTGGTATACTCAGTAAACTTATTCCCCTATAATTCTTACAATCTCTTTTATCAACCTTCCCTTTATATAAAGGAACATACATGCTCTCTGCCAATCCCTAGGTACCTTCCCCTCTTTCATACATTTATTAAACAACAATACCAACCACTCCAACACTATATCCCCCCTGCTTTTAACATTTCTGTCATCATCCCGTCAGTTCCAGCTGCTTTACCCCCTTTCATTCTACGTAATGCCTCACGCACATCCCCCACACTCACATCCTTCTCTTCTTCACTCCTAAACGATGTTGTACCTCCCTGGCCAGTGCATGAAATTACCGCCTCCCTTTTTCATCGAAATTTAAAAGTTCTTCAAAATATTCCCACCATCAACCCAATACCTCCAGCTCCTCATCTACTAACTCCCCTACTCTGTTTTTAACTGACAAATCCATTCGTTCCCTAGGCTTTCTTACCTTGTTTATCTCACTCCAAATTTTTTTCTTGTTTTCAGCAAAATTTCTTGACAGAGCCTCTCCCACTCTTTCATCTGCTCTTCTTTTGCACTATCTCACCACTCTCTTCACCTTTCTTTTACTCTCCGTATACTCTACTCTTCTATTAACACTTCTGTTTTGTAAAAACCTCTCATAAGCTACCTTTTTCTCTTTTTTCACACTCTTTACTTCTTCATTCCACCACTCACGCCTCTTTCCTCCTGCACCTATAGCCACAAACTTCTGCCCCACATTCTAATACTGCATTTTTAAAACTATCCCAACTCTCTTCAACCCCCTCTCCCCCCCACTACTCATACTTGCACTAGTCCACCTTTCTGCCAATAGTTGCATATATCTCACCCTAACTTTCTTCTCCCTTAGTTTATACACTTTTACCTCTCTCTTACCTACTGTTGCCATTTTCTTTTTGTCCCATCTACCTTTTACTCTAACTGTAGCTACAACTAAATAATGATCCGATATATCCGTTGCCCCTTTATAAACATGTACATCCTGAAGCCTACCCATCAACCTTTTATCCACCAATACATAATCTAACAAACTACTTTCATTACGTGCTATATCATACATTGTATACTTATTTATCCTCTTTTTCATAAAATATGTATAACTTATTACCAAACCTCTTTCTATACATAGCTCAATTAACGGTTCCCCATTTACATTTACCCCTGGCAACCCAAATTTACCTATTACTCCCTCCACAACATTTTTACCCACTTTAGCATTAAGATCCCCAACCACAATTACTCTCTCCCTTGGTTCAAAACTCCCCACACACTCACTCAACATTTTCCAAAATCTCTCTCTCTCCTCTACACTTCTCTCTTCTCCAGGTGCATAAACACTTACTATAACCCACTTTTCACATCCAAATTTTATTTTACTCCACATAATCCTTAAATTTATACATTTATATTCCCTCTTTACCTGCCATAACTGATTATTCAACATTATTGCCACTCCTTCTTTAGCTTTAACTCTATTTGAAACCACTGACCTAATCCTATTTATTTCTCCCCACTGAAACTCCCCTTGCCCCTTCAGCTCTGTCTCACTTAAAGCCAGGACATCCAGCTTCTTTTCATTAATAACATCTACAATCATCTCTTTCTTATCATTCGCACAACATCCACACACATTCAAATCATCCCACTTAGACGGTTTTCTTCTTTTTTTTTCTTTTTAGTAAATCTATACAGGAAAAGGGTTACTAGCCCATTGTTCCCGGCATTTTAGTTGACTTTTACAACACGCATGGCTTATGGAGGATACATTATTATTCCACTTCCCCATGGATATGAAAGGAAAATCAATAAGAACAAGAACTATTAAGATAAAATCAAAGAAATCTCAGATGAATGTGTATACATAAACGTGTACATGTATGTGTAGTGTGACCTAAGTGTAAGTATAAGTAGCAAGACGTACCTGAAATCTTGCATGTTTATGAGACAGAAAAAAGACACCAGCAATCCTACCATCATGTAAAACAAATACAGGCTTTCGTGTTACACTCACTTGGCAGTACGGTAGTACCTCCCTGGGTGGTTGCTGTCTACCAACCTACTACCTATATATATATATATATATATATATATATATATATATATATATATATGTCGTGCCGATTATGTAAAACTGGTCAATTAGCAAGAACTCATCTAAAATTAAGTTTTTTCTAAAATTTTCTCTTATACATTTAAAGATATATTTTTTTCCATTTATGTTAATGTAAGAATTTATAATTTTGTACCAAGAGAAACTTTGAAAACCTACCTAACCTTATTACAACAAGCGCAATTTAATTTAGCCTAACCCAACTAAATATATTTTAGATAGGTTAACATTAATTTAATAATAAACAAACACAATTAAATATATTTTTTTCGTTAGGTTCAGAATGATTTTGGCGAAATTATTGCATATACAAATTTTCACTTGTCTTATATGGCAAGGTGAGCGTTGATATTTAAGCCAAAATCGCAAGTTTTACCTAATCGGCACGACATATATATATATATATATATATATATATATATATATATATATATATATATATATATATATATATATATATATATATATATATATATATATATATATATATATTTGCCGATTAGGTAAAACTTGTGATTTTGGCTTAAATAGCAACGCTCACCTTGCCATATAAGACAAGTGAAAATTTGTGTATGCAATAATTTCGCCAAAATCATTCTGAACATAACGAAAAAATATATTTCATTGTGTTTGTTTATTATTAAATTAATGTTAACGTATCTAAAATATATTTAGTTGGGTTAGCTAAATTAAATTGCGCTTGTTGTAATAAGGTTAGGTAGGTTTTCAAAGTTTCTCTTGGTGCAAAATATAAATTCTTACATTACCATAAATGAAAAATATATCTTTAAACGTATAAGAGAAAATTTTAGAAAGGACTTAATTTTAAATGAGTTCTTGCTAATTGACCAGTTTTTACTAATCACAACATATATATATATATATATATATATATATATATATATATATATATATATATATATATATATATATATATATATATATATATATATATATATATATATAATATATATATATATATATAGGATGGGGTCCACCTCTGGTACAAATTGTGGGACCCATAGCCTCGGAGAAGTGGATAAAGGCTTCAAGAAAGAATATTTGGATTTCTTCCTGATGCCATTTGAATATTCCACTTCTCCACCACCCCATCTTTTTTTTTTTTTTTTTTTTTACCAATAGGTATATTTTATTACATAATATGGTACAAAGATTTAAGAGATACTGTTGATATAAAGATGACATATACAATACACGAGGTGAGATACATGTCTAGTACATATTGTTACATGTTTGTCACTGATTATAATGCGAAAATCTCATGCAGCTCTTCCGAGCTGGGGCGCGTGCCCAGAATACAGCATGCATTACCCCTCTGAACAGCAGCGCTGAGTCGCTGGAACAGAAAACTAGCTGCCCTGGGATCCCTAGTTACCCTGTTGAGTCTTTTGCCCAGCTCCTTGAGGAACTTAGATGCACTCTTTCCCCATGAGCCAAGGGTCTCTGAGCCTATGGGAACAAACATATAATGATGGGCAAGTTCTCCATATTTTCTCGACTTCTGGGACTCCCTGAAGGTGGCAGCTGCCCTCCTTCCTCCCTGGTGTTTGGAGATAGGTATCAGCCAAGGTAGATGCACATGTGTAGTCCCACACCACCTGCTTGCCGTCTGTCCAGGCTTGAAGGGTGATACAATCTAGACGCTTTTAGCTGCCATCAGATCTGCATAGTTGGGGTGGTTCCCTTACTGCTGGGCATCCGGCTGTTGTGAGGCTCCTCTTGATAATGTTATTAACCTCTTCATGTCTTGCAATCTTTCCCTCGGATTTACGACACACAAGACCATGGTACCCGAATCGGTCTGCTGCTTCACTGCCACAAATACACCTGTGTTCGGCGAGAATAGGGGCGGCAAGTCGAAGGGCAACACCAATGCGGATGGTCTGTGGGTCGAGGCGTGTGCCAAGGCTGGAGTTGGGAACAGCCAAAAGAAAATCCCCTGCATGAGGAGCTCTCACTGCAAGGAGGCGGGCTCTATCCTTCCCTGACACACTCTGAAGCATTGCTGAGGCTATGTTCTCTACTATTGGGCCATCCCAGTGCGACTGTTTGTAGTTGTTGGGGGGAGCAGGCCTGGTTTCAGAGCCTGTTAGGTTATCCCAGATCCTGGCTCCATCAACGAACTTTTGGTCATGGATGCCAATCGTGTCCCTAAGATGTTCAGGGAGAATTGCTGCTACAAGCCCTCTGGATGCAATGCATGAAGACAGGAAAGCAGGTAGAGCAATCTGAGATGACTTGCGGACACCAATGCCTCCTAGTCTGACTGGGAGTGTAGTTTGGTCCCACTGCCCATCTTCTAGAGTAAGGTTAAGTACTTTAGTAAAGATCTGCCTCAGGATACTGTCATATTCGTGCAGTATAGGGTTATCATATGAAGGAGCACATCTTAGGAAATATGTCAACCTGGGCAGACTCAAGCATTTTGTGAGAAGGTACAAGGCATCATGGGTGTCAAGATTGCCTATTCGTTGTTCCATTCTCCTCAATTCTTCCAGTTTCTTCCTGAGAATTGTGTCAATGGCCTCCTTCCCAGAGGTGCTCCAAGCAAGACACTATTAGTAGGGGCAATGACTGTTGCTCCTGGTAGTTTTGATAACACTGCATCTATCACTTGTTGATTGACTGAGATGATTTCACATTTGGATGGATTCAGGATGAGACCCATTTCCTGTCCCCGTGTCATCACCTGTGTAAGATCATCTACAAGGGACTCCTTTGTACCTGCTAGTGTGCCATCATCCAGGAACCAGATGTTTAGCTCACTGGTCAGTCTTACTGTGATTTCCCTAACTGCTATACAGAAGAGAAATGGTGCGAGAGGGTCCCCTTGCTGGACACCCTCTGATGATGGGATTTCATGCTCTCCAAATAGGAGCATTGATTCCCTGCTATATCCAGCTGAAACAAAAGGGAAGAGACCTGGAAAATGTTCTTGTACAGCTGCTAATGCTACGTCCCTTTTCAGGAGATTAAATGCATTCTTGAAATCTAATTTAACCACTGCATTGTCCTCAGACAGGTTGTCGATATACGCCCTTGTTGCATGAACCGCTGCTTCACTTCCTTGAGAGACCCCAAAGCCAAGCTGGTTTGGTTGAAGCATGATGGCTGCCTCTGCGCGAATACTTCTGACAGGAGCTTTAGAAACGAGGCGGCGAAACGTGTTGCCCACTGCGATTGGCCTAATTCCTCCATCCTTCTTTTTAAGGGCACAAAGTGATGCTCCAAAAAAGAAAGGTTTAATCTTGTCAGGAATCAGACCAGCCAAGGAATTGTTGACGAACCTTGTCATCTCTGAAAGCAGTGTCTCTGCAATCTCCCCGATAACTGGATTAACCATTTCCTTTAAATGTTGTGGTCCTATTCCAGTGTAACCCCCAGCAGAGCCGGACGGGAATGACATTAGTGCTTTGTAAATGTCCGAGTCTTGCACAATCAGTGGTTCCACAGTGGGGACAGAGGTGTTGGAACTGTTGGTACCCCTGGTTTCCCTGGCAGGGTGCTTTCCTCTAAGTGCTTCAGCAGTGTCAGCATCCCTGTGGGCAACTGTATCTTCACTGGTGATAATTCTGATTGCTCCCACAGTGTTGCCCTCTCCAATTTTCTTGCTCACTCTGACTCTGACTTTTTCGCTGTCAGTGGAGTGAGTGGGGGTTCTGCCTCTCCCATTTTTGTGTTGATGGGGAAGGTGAATGAGGTTATCAGCTCTAGGAAAGTCTCTTAAGGATTTAATGATCATTGAGGCTAGCCTCTTTCCCCTTCCTTCCGGCACAGCTAAGCAGACATTGCCAAAAAGTAGCAAGTTGTGCCATGCCTTGATGGTTGGTGGAGCATTTAGGATAGCAGAACCATCGTTTACTTTTATTAAGAGGTCCGTAAGTTTCCCAGCTGCGTGTGGACGGGCTGCTTTGGGAATATGTGTGAGTGTCCTGGTACCTGTTGCTTTAATTGCTTCCAAGATATTATCTGATGAGATGAGATCTGTTGGAGTGGGTTCAGGTGCCTGAAGTGGCTCTGGGTTATCACTTTCCACAGGAGGACATCCTGAACCAGGGCAGCTACCATGTTTGCGGAGGAAACCATTAGAGTTGATACAACGAAGCTGTAAACACGACCGACACTTGCCTCTCCTAGTATTGCCAGCCGTGCCATTTCCCTGGCTGCTCGCTTCCTCCTGACTGGCATTCATCTGGCTAGGTAGACTGTAGTGGAGTACGACATGCTGGGTGGGTAAGGTGCGTGGAAGGTAGTGAACTTGACTGTGGTGGCCTGGTAGGGCTTGAGGGGTGTCGCTGGGATTTGGGTGAGGGAGGCGCAGGTAGTTGGGTGGGGGAGGCGCTGGTTGTTGGGTGGGGGTAGCCAGGGGAGAGGAGTGAGGGGAATACACTACACATGGACTTTGCACTCTATATATTGTTCACACTGTCTTACAATACACACAACACACACAATACAAACAACATTATTTGTTTCCCATGTACGTCATGAAAAATGTGGGTATGTGCACTGTTGAACACCAGTGTCTTCCTCACCACCTACACACAGCGCCTCTTCCCTCTCCCCCGTGGCGTGGGGGAGGAGGCACTGGTCACTCCCTCGTTAACATTAACCACACATTGTTTTTCCATAACATATGTCTCCAATTATTCCATGCATCGACACGTAATCATTTCTAGGTTAACTGGAAGCATAACGCATGGTGCTGGAGGTTGATGTTTTTATGAAAGATTTCCGAGGTTTGTATATACGATAATCTTGGCCGGCACACAGTGTAGGCCTTATTCTCCCCCACCCACACTGGCCATCTTCCACACTACCACCACTCACCAACCTTCACAAACTGCACACCATTTCCACTATTTGCGTTGAAACGATGCACTGTAATGTTTTCGCACTGCACTGGAATCTTCCCAAAGTATTCACACTGAGTCCTGTTCAGTCTTAGATCTGGTCAGCCTCGTTGATCAGTACTTATCCTTGAAAATCCCGCAGCTAGCCCGCCACACGTCTTGCCATGCCATGCGGAGGCATATATATATATATATATAGATGAAGAAATCTCTAAAATTTATGAAATAGCTAATGATTTAAAATACCCAAGAAACATAATTGATAAATCTTTTAAAATAGCTAGAAATACTTTTTACAATCCAAAAAGGGACAACCAACCTTATTCAACCAAAAATATGTTGGTTCTCTCTTACCATGAAAACTTGGTTGATATGCTTTCTTTTCTTAAAATTTTAATATCAAAGTTGTATTTAAAAATCTTGATACAGTAAAAAGACTTTTGATAAAAAATTTCCCCCAAAAGTTTATTACGGTCAAACCGGTAAAAGTCTTGAACTAAGAATTAAACAACATAAATATAGCATTAGAACTGGACAAGATTCTAATGCTCTATTTATTCATGTGAAGACTTTAACCATCCAATTGATTTTCAAAATGCTGAGAAAGGTTGTATCAAGCAAGTCCATGGTTGAGAGAAATATAATAGAATCATGTTTCATTAAAAGCAGTTTTGAAAATAATATGAATATTTCTTTTGGTTTATATAAATTGGATTCATTTATAATTAATAAAATTTGGGAAGAATTTAATGATAAATTGTACTAATCTTAATTCTTGGGAAGAGTTTCAGGTCCTTTCTTATGTTCCTCTTCACAGAGTCGTGAGATGTTTGCCTACTGTGGGGTGTAGTCTTTGTTATTGTGATGTGACTGTGAATGTATTCTGCCCCTTTATAAGCCTTCTTCTCACGTTTCCTTTTATAGTTCCTTGATAATGTGAGTAGTCACGAAAGCGCTTGGAATTCTTCTATTTTTCATAGTGGTTGTCTTGCATATTTTGATATCACCTGTTTACTGTGATTTTTTTGCATATATATATATATATATATATATATATATATATATATATATATATATATATATATATATCATTTACCAAACTGCGGCAGGCCAGGATTCGACCCTTCGAACATTGAACCGCCTCCAGAGACAACATCACGCATGCAACCAAGCTACATGTTTTTCTTTTTCTCGTGATCCGAGGACACTCGTGGCAGTGGTATCTCAGCCTCCTCCTTGTTGAATACCCGCCTCAACAAGCAGTCTATTAGCAATGAAATCACGAAACTAGTGATTTTAAATCATTTAACAAACTGCGGAAGGCCAGGATTCGCCTCTACGAACATTGTACCGGCTCCAGAGACATCACAATGTACGCATCACCTTACCACTGAGCCAGTGATCCTTCAAAGACCACGCATGCAGCCAATCTACATGTTTTTCTCGTGATCGAAGACACTCGTGGCAGTGGTAACGAAAAGGAATGTTCGTAGGGTCGAATCCTGGCCTGCCGCAGTTTGGTAAATGATTTAAAATAATTTGTTTCGTGATATATATATATATATATATATATATATATATATATATATATATATATATATATATATATATATATATATATAATTTCAAATAGGAGGTACCACCTCTAGAACTTTACTAGGGACCCTCATCCTCCAGAGAAGACAATAAACGTACCTCAGGGAAAACTCGAGGTTCTCCCGGAGCTGTTTGAATATTTTCTTCTCCTACCACCCTATATATAATGATGGAATGCTTTATTAATTAGACAGAAAACATCAATGGAAGAAACATGAACATGAATAAAATGGTACAATATATCAAAGATTATGAATTCCTCCAGCTCCCCTGAACCGAACGAGCCATATATATATATATATATATATATATATATATATATATATATATATATATATATATGTCGTGCCGATTAGGTAAAACTTGCGATTTTGGCTTAAATAGCAACGCTCTTCTTGCCATATAAGACAATCGAAAATTTGTGTATGCAATAATTTCGCCAAAATCATTCTGAACATAACGAAAAAAATATATTTCATTGTGTTTGTTTATTATTAAATTAATGTTAACGAATCTAAAATATATTTAGTTGGGTTAGGCTAAATTAAATTGCGCTTGTTGTAATAAGGTTAGGTAGGTTTCAAAGTTTCTCTTGGTACAAAATTATAAATTCTTACATTAACATAAATAAAAAAAATGTATCTTTAAACGTATAAGAGAAAATTTTAGAAAGGACTTAATTTTAGATGAGTTCTTGCTAATTGACCAGTTTTACCTAATCGGCACGACATATATATATATATATATATATATATATATATACATACTAATTGATAGATTATGATTATGATCCCAATCATATGTAGCATTTTACCTAGAAAGAGAGTGGGCAATGAATGGATGTCTCGGGCAATTGATATAAATTGCTGGCAAGACAGGTACTGCAAGGAACTTGCAATCTCATTCATTGGTAACTGGGACAAATTCTATGACAAACGTGATATGTATGCAAGGGATGGGATTCATGTCTCTGGAGCAGGAGTGGTTGCATTAGCCAATTCGATTGATGGGGTCATTGATGACTTCTCTACGACTTTAAACTGATAGATTACAGAGGTATGGGTGTTTGTGAGAAACAATCAGGGGGTGCAGTACTAGGGGTTTAAAAACAGATATTACCAGAATATCCCGGGATATGTTTTAAAAAGGGAATATTCAAAATAAAATTTTGCTAGTAAAGGCAAAAATGGGGAGGGCAACAGTGACTAGCTCCCCAAGGGTTTTCTATGCAAATAGTAGGGGTCAAAAAACGATGGATGAGCTAAGATAACTTGCAAATGCAGGTAATATAGAAATTTTTGCTATAACGAAAACCTGGTTTAACTTGGGAAAATTAGAGAAATGCCTTCTGAGTGCAACATACAGGGTTATAAACTATTCCACACTGATAGGGTCAACATGAAGGGTGGTGGGTGGGAAAGTATGTTAGTGATAATTTAAATTTTGTGTTTAGCTACAGTTTCTCAAAGGTCGTTAAAAATTAATTTTGGGTGTGATTTATGGGCCCCCAAACCTTGATGGGGAAATGCGGTGGCTGCAATGGGACGAAATTCATAAGGCGTCTATATATGAAAATGTGTTAATGGGGAATTTCTTAACAAATTTATTGGAACAATGTGACCGGGGAAAACCTTTAGTCTAGTTTCTTTCTTGATACGGTTCGGGGGCCTTTTTTAAAAAAGTTTTTTACAGAACCAACTAGAAGGGAAAAAACCAACTTGACTTGGTTCTTGCCAACAAAAAATCAGTAGTTAATAATCGGGGTTAATGAGCTTGGGGGAAAACGATCACAAATCCCTTTGTTTCCCAAAATATTGGAATTATCCAGATAACTGCAATCCCAAATCATTGTCCCGTTTCCCCGCTTGGCTGACTTTGGGCTGAGAAACCTGGGGTGGGTTAAATTGGGGTGACCTGACTGTGGGTCAGGTAGGTGGTGTTGGTTGACAATTGACGTGTTTCAGAGCATATTTCTAGCTGCCCCGACAATTTTTGTTTCCCCAAATAGGGAAATTAGCTCTAACAAAAATGATCGCAAATGAATAAACAATGAGAGAGGCACATATAGGCGAATCAAAAGAAGGGAAGGGCAGTTAAAAAAACAATATATTCAATTAAAAGGGGGAAAAAAAAAAAGGAATAAGAAAGCAAAAAGGGATTTTTTAGGGAAAAGGGGTTCGACGGCTAACCCAAAGGGTTCTTTCAGGTATACAGAAGTAAGATTAAGCAAGATAAACTTAAGAGTAACTCCCGGACAGATCCGGACAGTGATAAAGGGTATGTGTGAAATTTTCAATCTTACTTCCTCTCAGTTTTACTCAGGAAGATACTAGCGGAATTCCCGAAATAATAGGTTATGTTGAACAGGACGATAATAAACTATACGATTGGGGGAAAATAGTGACATGGTCCTCAGTAAATTTAAAAAATTAAAACGTCAAATCCCCCGGCCCTGATGAACTGTTTGCAAAAAGTTTTAAAGGAAT